>PVIR01022960.1:0-27602 GCA_004026965.1 Petromus typicus | reverse complement strand
TAATTAGAATAAAAGTTACCACTTATGGAAGTGTTGGAATAAACTCATTCCAGCTTCATGCTTCTCACAAGTTGCAGGATCAGTAACTTCTGTTACTCCTTATAACCCAGTACCCAGGACCAGATCACACTGACTAATAACAGAATGCACCAAAGAAAATAGATAACGAGTTCGATGGAAGCCCTTAATCCTTTTCTAGTAGCAATTCTTTTTCTCAAGAGTTTGTAGAAGAGGAGAGTTCCACTCCCTCTTTACGTGGTTTCAGCGGTGTCCACATGGGTCGTGGTTCTTCCCTTGCTGGCTAGAGCCAGCGAGCTCCCTCCCAGACGCAGAGCCAGGGTGGGGTCACAGCAGTGGAGCAGCAGATGAAGGAAAACACAGGAAATGCAGATCCAGGCGAGTATGTAGGACTCCTGGCACTTTAGTCACTTTCTCTGGGCTGGGACATTTATTCAACACCCAGAATTTGAAAGAGAAGAGGTTTATGTTGGCTCGTGTTCTGGAGAGGCTCAGTGCATGGTCCACTGGTTCAGGGCAGAACCGGTGTGGGCAGGGCTGGGCGCAGGAAGCTGCGCACAGCACAGAGGTCCAGAAGAAGAGCGAAGGGAAGGAGCCGAGGAGGCAGAGGTGCGCTTCTGGTCACACCTCGTGACCCGCCTTTTCCGACAAGGCCCCACACTTCAAGTGGTCCAGTCACATTCCAGAAAGCTTCCCTCTGAGCCACAGGGATCTTGGGGGACATCCAGCCCTGAACTGGAGCAAATCTCCTAATCCATCAGAGCCACACCCTGGCTACCTTACTCAGATATGAGAAGCTCCTGTCTGCATTAGGTGGAAAACTCTGTGAACTGCAGGAGTTACACAGCTTGTATTATTTACACACGCATTAAGTCAAGAGAGGTATTAAGTGAACTAGGATGGATTTCTGATCTGTATTTAAGAAAAGTACCACTATCATAAGGCCAAAGTGTCCTGCTATTGAGACAGGCTCATGCCCACTTGATTCTTGCACATGGTAAGTCAGTGGTTCTGTTATGGGTCCTAATGTGGAATCCAAGTCCAGGAAGTCCATGACCTCCCAAACACACAAGCCATCCACGAAATAAGGTCTTAGTAGTTCTTTACCTGCAAACTAGGGCTTGAGCAACACAATACTGCTGTCATTCCTCATGTAACCTCAGCGTGCCAATCAACCTTATTTCAAAATCTCCCTACCCCATGTAAAGACAAGACAGAGTTACTCACCACAAACATGAGAGAACTGCAAGGGTGACTTGAGGTGGCTCAAGAACAAGTGCCTCAAACACTGAGCGTAAGTTCATCTTTCAAAACCAGTGTCAGAGAACTCCTGAGTGGCATCTAAAGTAAAACTTTGCAGCAGCATTAAAGATATGATATGCTCCTGTTTTATGTTTAGTGTGTGTCCGTTACCTCTGGGGTATGGCCCTGTCACCTAGCAACAAAAAACATGGAGGGCTGGGGATTTAGCTCAAGAGGTACCATGTCTACCTTGGAAGCACAAGAGCCAGAGTTTGATCCCTAGTACTACAAAAAAAAAAAAAAAAAAGACACAACCATGTCTCATAGGCCTGACTTCAACATTGTTTCTACATCCCTAAGAGTCTGAATGCCTCTATCAGTCACAGACAGCAGCTATCTAGACCTCCTCTGCCACAGCTGCCTACTGTGAGCCAGCCCTCTCCAAAGTAAAGACAGAATAGCGCCCTCTGACTTCTCACTGGGGCAGCAAAGGACCGCAGATGATGCCACATGTCACAGGCTGAGTCTCAGTTGGTAGGTCTCAGTAGTAGGAGCATTAGAACATTCCTCTTGTTTTCAGAAAGGCTTAGAACCCATAAATCTTAAAGACACCTCAGTACAACTGGTCCTCATTTCTGAAATGTCTCTGTAAGCACTGGCTTATTTTTCCTGCTGTTCTCACCACACCGAAAGAGAGTTGTCCTGCCAAACTTGCTTCTTGAGTGAGTCAGATTGACCCACGGACAAGGCAGTGACGGTTAAAGACGTCTCAGTGCGTGTTTCCTTCATACTTCAAATAAAAAAATTCTAGTACGTCTAGCTTAATTATGTCTTATTCTCCTAGTGTCTGTCTGTCTGTCTGTCTGTCTCTCTCTCTCTCTCTCTCTCTGTCATTCCTTGGGAGGTCATATTTTTATCAGTTCTAGTCAATAACAAAGAAGCATAATCATAGCCAAGTGAATGAGGTATTACTTTTTTCTGCTGAACACACATTGTGACACCTCTTCAACTGAAGAAAACACATCCTGACTCTGTATGTTTTCATCTCCATGGTCCGGGATTCTTTATTAGGCCATGAAGCAAACAAGAACGAAGGAGCCATCTTCACTCTGTGCTCCAGTCACCTCGGGACCCAGACTCAGTGTACGATGGGCTGAGTTGAAGACAATTCAGCAGATTGTATTGTTACTGTGACAGATATAAACTGTGACTGGCACTTCAAAACTGAGAAGTAAACTAATGGAGTGGAAATGAGCTTTCCGGAAGTTTCCTCTACATTTGACTTCTTATATGGCTAGAAATTATATAAACCTTTCCCTTTATCCCTCTCCAAAGCCTTTCTGCATTATTTATTTATTTATTTATTTTAAAAAAAAATTTTTTTTTGAGACAGTGTCTCATTTTGTAGTTCAGGCTGGCCCTGAGCTCAGCCTCAAACTCACATCACAGCAATCCTGCTGCCTCTGCCTCCCAAGTGCTGGGATGACAGGTGTGAGCCACCATGCCCAGCACTGTGGCATGTGGTACTGGTTGCTGCTGCGGTGTGAGTCTCCATGCCCAGTATTGTATGTGGTTACCAGGGGATCAAACCTGGGTCCTTGCGCTTGCAAGACAGGCACTGGAACCACTGAGCTAACTCTCCGGCCCCTTTCTGTATAATTTATAAGATAGGTACAATTAAACATTTTATAGTCTTGACACTGACAAATGTGAAATACTGAATTTATGAATTTTCATCTTGAATTCCTGCTAATATCTTCTAATATCCCAGCAGTATCTCTAAATACTGAAGACTGTATTTTTGAATGGCTTTTGGGCCCATAGTTATTTTTAATTAGGTAGAAACTAAAGAAAAAAATGGAAATAATCTTTATCTTCTTAATCACATCTATAATTATATTAATAATTTTAATAAAATGTTTTATAAGTATAGGAAACCATTCCTAGAAGCCATCCTGCACGAATCTGAGGGTACTCCAGGAATACCTCACAAATTCTTGAACTGAAATAATTTACAGGTGAAGTTTGTTTTTTCATGTTTATGTTTTAAGCATTCTTCTAACAAAATAGCTATAACAAGCAAATTAAGAAAGTTAGAATTAACTCATGGAAGTCATTTTAAATCTTTTTAAAAATTTGACCCATAGCTAGATCAGCACTGCTCAGTTCTGCGTCTGAGCTCTAAACTGCTGTGGAGCACCAGGGAGACGCATCATGGACAGCAACAGGATGGAATCAAGGCCCAGGGACAGCACAGGGGATCTTCCTGCGACTGCACTGGGGAGGCCAGCTAAGTTGTTGGTCAGCTCAGCTGTTGGTCTGTATAATTTTTTTTTTTTTTTTTTTGAGACAGTGTCTCGCTTTGTGGTTCAGGCTGGCCCTGAGCTCAGCCTCAAACTCACATCACAGCAATCCTCCTGCCTCTGCCTCCCGAGTGCTGGGATTACAGGCGTGAGCCACCACTCCCAGCACTGTGGTATGTGGTACTGGTTGACTGAGGTCAACCTAAACTGTTGTTTCTCAGCTTACAAAATTCTGTTCCAGACTCTGCAGTTCGTTTTACAGACCTTACCTAAGGCCTCATGAATACAAATGCATTTTGAATTTTGTTTCATACAGTGGCAATGCCATGTACAGAAGTAAGTATTTCCATGTCACTTCACTTCCAACACATCTCCTCTGCCCCACATTCAGGAAGTCTGCATACTTCCAACAATATAAAACCTCCGTGTAATGGGGTCCTGGTGGATTTTCACCAACGAGTGGGCAGCTCAGACTACACAGTCACACAAGCCACATTATCCTCGATAAAGTATCTTCGGCAGAGTTGGAGACACCCTACCCCAGGGACCCATGTCTACCCATGTGGATAGCAGCACAATTCGTAATGGCTAATCTTGTCCATCAGCAGATGACTGGATAGAGAATATGTGATATTTGCCCACAACAGAGTACCACTGTGCTACAAAGAAGGATAAACTTGAGTCATTGGTAGGAAAATGGATGCACCTTAAAAGTGCACTGTTAAGTGACATAAATTAAGATACACACACCTAAGTATTGCATAGTTTCTCTTATATGAGAGACCTAAGCATAAATAAGAAGAAAAACAAAAGATAGATAACAGGAGAGAGAGAGAGAGAGAGAGAGAGAGAGAGAGAGAGAAGAGAAGAGAAGAGAAGAGAAGAGAAGAGAAGAAGAAGAAGAAGAAGAAGAAGAAGAAGAAGGAGAAGGAGAAGGAGAAGAAGAAGAAGAAGAAAGGGGGAGAGAGGGAGGAAGAACATTTTTTTTACACACTTAAGGCATATGCTTTGGTATGTTATTTTATTTGTTTTTAAATCTTTATTGGTACATTACATATATGCATCATGACTGCACTCCATAATGGGGATTTGTACCAGTATAAGACACAACTTAATTCTCATTTTTTCCCATAGCCCTACCAATCCTACCGCCCCCCATATACATAAAATTTATTTCCTTACTTTTTTGTTATAGTCTCATTATTTTTCCCCTTCACTCTATTTTACTGTGAGAATTTTCTATTTCACAATATATAACATACAATTCTAGGACTCATTTACATCTTTATTTCTCATACCAGAGAAAAGATGTGATATGTACCTACCTGTGACCTATTTATGTCACTTATGAGAATATCCTCAAGGTATGTCCATTTAAGTAGAAATGATTCAAACTTATCATTTTTATGGCAGAGTAATACTCCATTCTGTAGAAGAACCACAGTTTTTTTATCCAGTCTCCAGTTGATGGACATGGGTAGTTTCCAAGAGGTAGCAATCACAAACTGAGCTGCTATAAACAGGGGTGCACATATGTCACTGTGATATGAGGAAGAACTTTTTAAAATGGGAAAAGGACCAATAAAAGGAAGGGGAGATAAAGGAAGCATAAAAAGAATTAAGACATGATGTGCGCAGGTACCTACAATATCTACAGTGAAAGTAGTCATTATGTACTATAAAAGTGCACCAATAAAAAACTTTAGATAGATGGAGCAGGGCCAAGAGCTTTTCTGATCCTTTAGGGGAGAGGTTGAGACAGGGAGTAGTTCCAATGAAGTGACTCATCCAGAGCGGCCATACCCAATGAGGAAATAGTGAAGAGCTCAGGTGTCTGCTGTCCAGGAGAGCAAATCCCGTCCTGAGCACTCTCTGCAGATAAAAGCCCAGCCGTATCACCGTGCTCCTGCTGCCTGCTGTCCTGTGTCGGCCACCCTCATGTTTGGAGAGGTCTGTTACTGTGGCCTGCACAGGGATGGAGGTCAGGCCTGGCTCGGTCCCAGGCTTTCCCTCCTCCCCTGAGTGACCTTGGGCCACTGGGCCACGTACAGAATTCACATGTGCCAACTGGAGGTTGCTCACGTCCTCCAGCTGTTACTGCGTGGAAACATGGTGAGGGAAAATGAAGGGGTTTTGAACTCGTGAGAAAAAGTGAAATAAAGGCAATAAAATTTAAAACTAGATTCTGGACAAAATTTTTCAAAAGAAAAAGTAAGGTTGCCAGTACTTGCTTTCTCAAAGCCACTGGGACTAACACCTCTTTGTTGTCAAGATGTAATGAGGTCATTATGCCCATCACCATCATGACCATTTCCACATTATGTTTCCTTATGGGATCCAGCGTCCAGCCCCTGGAAGTGCCAAGACAGGGTATCCACAGAAGCTCCGTAAATACTGTGGAGGTGCTTAAATATCCGAGGCACTTTTCACACACTGGAAGTGACCCAAAAAAGCCACGCTTCTCCTACACGAAAAGATTTTAAGAAAGAAACTCTCTAAAATTTAAATTTAAGCTCAGACTTTTCCCCCAGAACTTGACTAGTCTTTTCAGCCCATTTGGACCACATTCTTCTTAGGCCCCTTTCCTCAGCCTTGAGTGGGGAAACTGATCAAACACATTCTGCACATTCCACCCCGCCCACAGATCCCGGCTCCCAGCTGCGGTGCTAACCTCACCAAAGCACAGAGCAGCTCAGTTTCCAAAAGGGGGGCAACTCTCAGAATACCCCGAACACACCCACTTTTCTCTGTGTGCTCACCCTGAAAATCACTGACACCCGTCTTCTGTCTAATCAGACACTCCTGGGGAAAGTACTAACACAAGGGATTTCCTGCCGGTTCCTTTCCTTCTGCACCTCACACGTTCATCCTTATGTTGAGGCTACTTCACAACAGTTGCCTGACGCTCTGTCAAGATGGTGACAGTGATGAGGTGCCAGGCACAATGATGTTTGTAGTTGGGAAAAAGTTATTTTATACAGTCTCTATATGGAGAGTTTGGCAGATGAAAATCCAGAAATGCTGCCAACCAGGCAAATGTTTGCTCTTGGAGAAAGCCCTTCACACGAACACAGCTGACGTAGAGGAAAGGAAACCACAAAAACAACAGGGCAATAACAGCAAAGTCTGGATTTGCACACACCAAAAGGAAAGGAAATTCAGAGCTGACTTCTATATCCCGTCTTAAAATTCATCACAACAGGATGAAAGATACAGATATTGTTTCCTTTGTTAGATGGGGAAAGACTCCACATCCCCAAATCAGATTCATGCAAATAAATAAAATGGATATTCTTTGCATTTCAAACATTATCTTCTATTTCAGGTTCTCAAAAATACTTTGTTGCAATTAGTCTTCCTATTTCATAACTGGGAAAAATGAGATTAAAGCTGAAAAAGGTAATTCCCTTAGCCAGATGGAAAATCTGAACCATAAATGGTGTTGAAATGGTTTATCACAATCGATAATACAAGAGACTTTCTTGCTAACATGGTTTCCTCAGAAAGGAATTAGTTCCTATTTAAAAGCATTTAATTAGTCAAGTAGATCTACTGTTAGACTGAGTACTCTAAACCTACTCTGAACAGTGCATGCATAAAAATGGATTTTATTTTATTTGTTATAATGTAAAAACTATTTCATGACAACTTTTTTCCCCAATGACTCAGTGGATTTTCAAATCTAATTACATCTGATTTTCTGAGAAAGATTTTTTTCACTTTTTTAGAGAGACTTTAAAACCATAAAACATTTAATTAAACTTCCAACTACAAGGGAAATACTGATGTAGTTCAGATAAAAGTCATGTCTACAGAAACAGGGTCTTATACATATTTATTTGAGACTTCCAATTGTTTTTTTTTAATGTTTAAATTTCTACATTGACAAATTGTGAAGAATCTTTCCCCATCATTTCCAAGGTCCCCTCTGTCCCTTTTTCTATTCAATGTGTGACCATGAAAATCTGAACTTTTTGAACCCGCTCACCAAAAATTGGACACACAGAAGTTATTCTGAAGTCAGAGCTTCCAGTATTCAAGTTAGACTTGGATCGAGGTTTTCCCAGGGTGGCTGGATACACCATAGCTGGAGGAGAGTTTGAGTAACAGTCAAGGAAGGAGCCAAGAGCCCAGCCCAGAAAACCACTGCAATCATGACCTGCAGGGGAGGAGCAGGGGGCCTACAGTGAATGTCAGTGAGGTCAGAAAGCGAGAGAAGACCAAGAGCGCCTAGCAGGTCCGGGGCTGATGCTGTCTGTGGAACTGGGAAAGCAGGGAAGAAAAGGACAAAGGGGAGAACTGATAGCAGGACGTGCTGTTCCAGTTTTGATGGAGCTATGTGGCTGAGTATGAATGGGCAGAGAGGGCACAAGAACGCCCATGCGGCCCCAAGCAGGTCCAAGCAAGTGATACTGCGAGGAGGCATTAAGTATGTGAATAAATTCTTGTGTGATCTTCACTTAGAATAAAGATACAGGAGTTTTAGACAGAAAGAGAAACACAGAACAGTTCACCACAGCCACACTGCACCGAAGGACTTGTGAGGACCTTGGTTCTTCCATCTGGCTAAGGGAATTACCTCTTTCGGCTTGGATCTCATTTTTCCCAGTTATGAAATGGGAAGACTAATTGCAGCAAAGTATTTTTGAGAACCTGAAATAGAAGATAATGTTTGAAATGCAAAGAATATCCATTTTGTTTATTTGTGTGAATCTGATTTGGGGATGTGGAGTCTTTTCCCATTTAACAAGCGGAAGTTGGAAGCCAGAAGGACATTGGACTGAGGGGTAAAGATGAAAACAGAGAAAGAAAGAAATAAAGATCATCAAAAGATAATGATGAGAAATATGCAAATACGCAAATTTGCCTAAAGGATTGACTGTATAAGAGGATAATAATGATACATTCAAGACCAAACTTCAAAACATGGAGTGTAGGAGATGGAAGAAAATGGAAGGAACTCCCAAAAGCGATGGTGAGGGAGACCCCAGGGTGACAGCTATACCGAAGCCAGAGAGCAACTAGTTAAGACCGAAATAACGTGATTCAAGAGAAAGCCTCACACAGGAGACTTTGCCCCCCAATCACTGCTGACACTGTATCTCCTTCTAAGCACAAGCCGAGAATCCTGGGGTGAGCCAGCCCAGACTTCTTCCATCTGTGCCTGGCACTCGCTGGCCACCTGCTGAGGCAGTTACTGTTCTGCGCCCTGTGCCATGCGGCCTGGAACAGCAGAGGACATTCAGTTCACTCCACACAAATGCCCTGCTTTGACCTGCGCCTGGGTACTGGATAGAGGCTTGGAAGGTTAAGGGCAGGGGTAAACTTAGAAGCAGAAAATAAAAAGCAATGCTCTCCTCTCCCATTGCTAGCAAGACACTAGTACCTGTCTAACCCAGTCTAGCTCTCTGGCCCAGCCCAGGGGTGCCCAGTGTTCTCCAGTGTTTGCTCAAGACCTTGCCTGATGACTGTGCCACGGGGAGAGGGAGGGGTGTGAACTTTCAGACTGAGGCCTTACAGTTCTACTCTTGCACCTGCTCCGGGGAAGACTAGCTCACAAGGGCACGAACCACTTAGCCTTGCCACAGTTCCCGAAACTAAGAACTGTGTTCTGTAGAGATTCATACTTCACACAAAAATGTATGAAGCACAAGAGAATGATCAAAATAAGGGGGATAACAGTTGCATCTGGGGTGAAGGAAAAGAAGGGAACTGGGAAGATGGTCATGATGACTATTAAGGTACTGGCGATGTCTTTTTCTTCACCTTATGATAAACACACACAAGAGTTCACTTCAGGGGCCGGAGATTTAGCTCAGTGATCTTGTGCCTGCCCTGTAAGTGCAAGGTCCCGAGTTCGATCTCTGGTACCATATACCACAATGCCGGGCATAGTGATTCATGCCTGTAAACCTAGCCCTCAGTAACCACAAACCACAATGCCGGGCACAGTGGCTCAGGCCTGTAATTTCACCAGAGGCAGGGGAATTACTCTGAGTTTGAGGTTAGCATGGGCTACATAGTTCAGGGTCAGCCTGAACTACAAAGTGAGACCCTGCATCAAAAAAAAAAGTTCTGGGCCAGGGATTTAGCTCAGTGGTTCTGGCACCTGCCTTGCAAGTTCAAGGACCCAGGTTCAATCCTCGGTAACCACATACAATACTGGGTGTGGAGACTCACGCCCAGCAGCAATCAGTACCACATACCACAGTGCCGGGTGTGGTGGCTCACGCCTGTAATCCCAGCACTCGGAAGGCAGAGGCAGGAGGATCGCTGTGATGTGAGTTGGAGGCTGAGCTCAGAGCCAGTCTGAACTACAAGGCGAGACCCTGTCTCAAAAAAACTTTTAAAAAAAAATTCATTTCAGTATAAATCTTTACATTTTCCTCTAAATTCTAATTCATAATTAAAAGCAACAGAAATTAGAAAAGTCACTTAGCCTCTCTAGTTCCATCGCCCAACCTGGACTTATGGTGATGCTTCTCTTGCTTTTTCTCCATCCTTGCCACCACCGTAGTCCAACAAGCACCACACTTTGCTTGAAATATGAATAGTTTTCTGGTTAGTTAGAATCACTGCTTCTCCCACTGCCTGTTGGTGTTATGTTTTCCATACCGGCTCAGGTGATGCTCTTCAGGCCGAATCTGGAGCTCCTCAGCGCTCCGGTCAAAGCCTCCAGTGGCTCTCACCCAACTCAGACAAAATGTGAATCTGAAATGTGAGACTGGACCCTGTGAACTCTCCGCTCTCAGTGTGGGCTGTCCCCCGCTGGCTCCTCTCCGCAAGTCCCCTCTCTGCTTCCTGAACTCACCCCAAACACTCCTGCCTCAAAGACTTGCTGTTTCATCCCAAGATGTCCAGATAGCTCACGTTTTACTCTAAGTTTCAGAGCAGTGATTTATCAGAAAGGTTTTCCTGTTCGTGTTTCTGTCTAGACATTCTTCCCTGACCTGCTTTATTCCCCCTCCCCGCCCCTGAGCTTCACATAGAATCCATATATTTCTTGGCTTTTTTTTTTTTTTTCCAAACAGGTTTTCAGCTCACTAGTAGCCCAGGGCAGCCTCAAACTCACAGCAATCCTATTGCTTCTCCATCCTGACTGCTGAGTTTATAGGCATGAGCCACCACACCCAGCATTATTGTACGTGGTTACCAGGGATTGAACTCGGAACCTTGCACATGCAAAGCAGGCACTGGAACCACTGAGCTAAATGCCCAGCCCTTTGGCCTCTGTTTATAATCTTTCCCTAGAACATAAGCTCCATGAGAGACGTGTTTCTGCACTACTGTTTTCACCCTGGCAGCATACATAGCAGTTTTTAAAATAGGTTGAAAGATAACACTTCACCCACCCAGATCATAACTGTCATGTCTCAGAAGAAGCATGAGGTTTACTGGACTTCCTGTTTGTCCACAGAGGTCCTTAGAGCTATCACTAGGAGTAAAAAAATGGCAGGTCAGCTGTATCAGCTGAGCAAAAACTGTGAGCCCACAAAGGCAAAGGATGATAAAACACTGGTGAAGTTGGACCAGTTTAAATTTGGATTATGTTCTCTCAAGAATAAAATACAATATACAGAAAATAGAGACAGAAATTTTAATTATGAATCATATTTGAAGTGTGTGATTGGCTTTGGTTTAAACCAAGACTTCTCAAGAAAGGAGCTATTATGGACTGAATCTCACACACACACACATACACACACACACACACACACACACACACACACACACACACACACACACAGCCTCCAAGCCCCAGGGAGATGGCATTTGGGCCTTCAGTGTGCAGTTAGGTTTCAGTGAGGACATGGGAGTAGGGCCTCCATGAAGCGTCAGTGTACTTATTAGATGAGGAAGAGGCCAGTGCTTTCTCCGCCAAAGGAGAACAGTGTGTGCAGGGAGCCCTCTCTGAGTTAAGAGTGGCTTCTTCCCGGGTCTCAAGTTGCCCACACTTGATCTTGAACTCCCCAGCCCCCTGAGTGGGAGACGTCTGTTGTTTAAGGTTCACTTAGAGAGTCTCACAGTGGCCGTGATAAAGGGCTGTTGTTTAAGGTTCACTAAGGGAGGCTCACAGTGGCCGTGATAAAGGCTACTTCAGGAAAAAACACACCTTTGGCTACACGTATCCAATAACTGTATGTAAATAACTATGAGAACAAGCAGGGGTGTTTACTTCCTGTCACTGAGACACCACACCAACACCATGACCTAGCGGAGGACCGGTCTATTTTGTGCATCGATGCAGTCCACGGTCAGCTGGCTCCAATCAGAAACCACATGAGAAGCAGGACTAGCGGAGGAAAGCTGCTCACCATCCCAGTGTCCAGGAGACAGAGAGAGAAGGGCTGAGCCAGGGATGGGAGTATACCCTTGCAGGGCAGCCCAGGGGTCACTACTGACGAGGACAGCACCCCCATGATCAGGCCCCTTCCAAACATGGGAGCCTTGAAGGGCATCTCAGCTCCAAACCACAGCAAAAGGTGCTGGCATTTGAGGTTAAAACCACTACAGATTGTTATGCATTTAATTAAAGTCACAGATTTCTGAAAACAAAAGAAATGAATTTAAAGAATGGGGAGGGATTCACAGCCCTTTTAGTCAAAATCAAAATTAATACTACTTCAAAACAGCACAGCATGTTTTTCTTTCATTTTACTTGTTTCCCATTAGAAAAGTCCATTCTCAGATTTGAATTAGTTGGTTTTACTTGGCCCTTTTTCCAAATTTGTACTCTTAAATTCTGTTGAAAACAAATAAGCAACCAAAAAGGAAACCATTAACAGAGATCAATAGGTAACAATAATTGAAAAAAATTGTTTTGATTTTTAAATTTTTCCTTGATATAATATGGCTGAATTGCATGAGCTGGTTAACACAATTTAATTTAAGTTTTATCTTCGATCTAATGTTTTGAAAATTCAAATATTTCTATGGGAGTATAAAATTCATTGTTTTCAGTTACATTCATTTCCCACATAATTTAATAATTTTGTTTGAGAATTCTTTATATTTACTGTCTGGAATTTTCCACCTTAGGAAAACCAGACAAATAACTTTTATTCATCTGTTTAAAATGGAAAAAAAAAGATCATTTAATATAGTGTTGGTAAGAAGGTGCCATATGAACATCATTTGATAATCAGTTCCTGATTGCTATTGGACCCCAGTAGAGATATGTGTCTGATGTTTGTCAGATCTGAATTTTAATTGTGGTTCTACAAATAATTAATTAATTAGAGGATATAAAGCTTCAACTCAACAGACTAAACTTTGGAGACGTAGCTCTTCTCGTGGTGATCATGGTTAACACTGCACTGCATGTATCAAAGTGCTAACGAAACAGTTCTCCAACATTCTCACCACAGAAGAAAGTTAAATCAGTGAGATGACGGGTACGTTAACTAACTTTCAATCTTTCTGTGAATACATATATTGAAGCATTACATTGCACTCCATAAGCATTTATAAATATTAGTTGTTGATTTAATCTTTTTAAAAGAAACACCCAACAAGCTAGGAATCAAAAGGTACTTCCTCACTTGATAAAGAGTATTCAAGAAAAACTTCATAACATATACTGTACTTAAGAGTAAAATAGAACTTAAAACAGGCATATGCATTAATATTTATACTGGTATTATTTATTATTCAAATGGTGGAAACAAATGTCTATGAGCTGGTGAAAGGCTAAGCACAATGTGTCTGTAAAATGAAATATTATTCACTTATGCAAAAAGATGAAATAGCACACATGCTGAGCGAAAGATGCCAACCACAAAAGGCCACAGGTCATGTGATTTGTACTCTACTAAATATCCAGAAAGAACATATTAACAGAAACAGAAAGTAAATCAGTAGTTGTTTAGGGCTGGTGGAAAAGAAATAGAAAGTGATTACCAGTGGATATTGGACTTCTTTTGGGATAAGGAAAATGTTCTGGAATTAGCTAGTGGTCATGGTTGCAGAACTTCATGAGAATACTACTAGTCACTAAATTGTACACTTTAAAAGGGTGATTTCATCTTGTGTGAATTAAACCTTGATTTTTAAAAACCTGAAAAAGCATCACATTGTGCAAAAGGAACTATATATCATCCTATGTCATCTTGAATGGACTAAGAAATAATTAGTAAATTATTAGTAGAACAAAGTTCTTGTTGTGTGGCCCACGATGATCTGGGAGCTGGCACACCCAGCAGTGGCACGCTTCTGAGAGTGTGTCTCCTGGCCTGATTCTTCCCTTCTCTCTATTCTGCAGTGGTCATGAGGTGAGCATCCTTCCTCCGCCAGACCTTTCTGGCTTGGAGCCAGTCAACCACCACTGTGTTTCGTAGAACCTCAAGCCAGATGAAAATTCTTCTCTTTCAAGTTGTGGGTGTCATGTGTTTGATCCCAGTGGTGAGAAAGTTATTAATACACCTAGTTAGCATGGACTTCAGCTTAAGAGAAAAGAATATGTCACTAGAAACAGAATGTTAAGAAAATCTTTGTAATTTAAATCTCTTCTTTTTTTAGGAGATAGGGTCTTGCTTTGTAGTTCAGGCTGGCCTGAGCTCAGCCTCAACCTCACAACACAGCAATCCTCCTGCCTCTGCCTCTTGAGTGCTTGGATTACAGGCGTGAGCCACTACACCCGGCACTGTGGTATGTGGTACTAATTGCTGCTGGGCGTGAGTCTCCACGTCCAGTATTGTATGTGGTTACCGAGGATCGAACTCGAGCCCTTGCACTTGCAAGGCAGGCCCCAGAACCACTGAGCTGAATCCCTGGCCCAATCTCTTCTTTATTATAATGAATTTTCTGGTAGTTTTCTACTTTTACTATAGAGAAAATATACACCATTTCAGAATAACAGTTACTTCCATAGAGAAAGTGAAGAAAAGTGGAACTGAGAATGGGCGATGCATCTCTGTCTTTATAGAGTGCTAAGTAAGGCAAAGTATAATCGATGTGAGTGTCTATTATTTTATTTTCTGAGATTTTTTTGGTGGTACTTTGGTTCACAAATTTGATTCTTTCCACAGTTCTTGTCACAAACCAAGATGGGTGAGAACCGCATCAAGTTTGATGGTGAGGGTTACTATTGGCATCACAGGGAAATAGATTCAGTTCTCATTCAATTCAGTTTGCAGCTGGAATTCTAGAGAGAACTGAATTCCTGAACCGAGGCAGCACTGAGGACTTCAAATATCTCAAAAATTTTAAATTGTTTAAATGTATTTAATATTAAAAATGGATTTTCCATGTTATTTCTATTTTGTCAACATGGGCACATTCTATGTTTTACTTAAAACTTTTTTCTACTGTACTTAGTAGCTCGGTACTGCTGTAAGTGGGCAGAAAGTCCTTGAAAATAGATTTGATCCGTCATGAAACATTTATTCAGGATATACCTGAGCACAGTGTGCCCTGTGTGCCTGTGACACAAAGATAAATAAGATGTGGTCTCTGCCCTCGACAGCTCTTGTCCCGGTGGACTGTTCCGATGAGCAAGTGAACAACCCAAGAGGAATGAGTGTGGTGAGGAGTATGTACCCGGGAGACACAGGCTCAGAGAAGGGAGTGTACAAACACAGCCGACCCACGGGTCCTCAGGCTCACCTGGTCAGTCTAACACCAGATTGGTTCCGAGACGCCCATGTGGGAGGGGACGGAAGCGATTTACTTACTGTAGTACAGTGACAAAATCTACCAAATGCAGGCCATGAAACTGTAATCTTCCCCTCTATAACATTTTAAAGTTTTGATTTTATATGAGGTTTTAGGTTGTTTGCTTGGCTTTTGTTTTTATCTTTTTTTTTTTTTTCAGTCCTGCCACTTGAACTCAAGGCCAACCACTCTACCAGTGAACTGCACAACCAGCTCTGATGTACTCACATTAGTAAAATGCATTTATCAAACTCTTACAGTTCTGCATATTTTGTGCTTAGTTTTTACTGCACGGTGGTCATTGTGCAAGGATTTCATTAAATCTTCACACCGTCTTTTGGTGACAGTTAATATTATCCCCATTTTATAGATATAAAGACTGAGCAATTTGAGAAAATTCTGTCCAAATTTGTAAATTCAATTTCATAGAGTCCTCAGCCAACTGTACAAGTTTTGTCAATGTCAGCCATATAAGGGAGAAAGAAATTAAATATCCGTAGCACCTGCTACTAGCAGAAATATCTTCATCATTGTGTCTGAACTCGCATTCTAAGATTAAGCAAACCCTTGAAACGACCTTCCTTATTACATTTAGTAACAGACCGCCTGTGTGTTTAGTCTTCACCTCTGCAAAGCGTGCAACAGAAAACCAATCTAATAAAGTTCATTTTCCATGATCAAACAACAGGATTTGGGTCTAGCCGATTAAAATGACCTGCCCAGCATTCTTAACAAGATGGTGATTGATGTCAAGAAAGATCCCAACCTGGGACCTATTTACTGGCTGTAAAGAAAATTCACAAGGACCCCATTCCCCGGCAATGTTTGGACAAGAGGGACACCGTACCACCAGCAATCGGCAGGCTATTGGGGAAAAAAGGAAAGGAGCGATTGTTTAATGGAGATCAGCTGTGGCAGGGATGCTCGTCAGAACCCCTTTTGTTCCCCAGGCCACATGGTTTGCCACTGTCTAGAGAGACAACAGGGACACGAGCAGCCTCACACAGATGAGAAGCACCTACACATCCACCCATGCCCAGGAGGCAGGATAAGAGCCACCTCCAGGGGGCCGGCAGGGTGGCAACTGTCCCTGGTGTCCTAGGACCACAGGGGCTGATGCCACAAGCTGCCAAGAGACAGAACTCCCACCAGTGAAACGAGGCCTGAACAAGCCTCGTGCTGGGCTTTTGTTCTTTGTCAGGTTTGAGTTCAGGCCACAGTACTGCCGCCCCCTGATGGCCGCGGGCCCTTGGGACTCTTCCCATCCGGCCAAGTGGGAGGAGAAGGTGGCTGGTCCCCAAGAGAGCTGTGGTGCTCACTCCAGCACCCCTGCTGGGACCCCTGATTCCTCCGGGGCTCGGCCCAGCCTCAGACACTGTCCTGCAGGTCATACTGTGCTGTTGGATCAGACGAGCTCCTCCATTCTCTGCTGTATGATGAGCACGTGGGTCACAAGAGCAACCGTGACCTCCTGAAGGAGCCCGTGCTGAAGCAGCAGGGGTACCCGATATACTGACAGTTCCCTCCACTGGAGACACAGGGTCGGGAAGGAACTCCAGGTGAGAGTCCTGCTTTGAAGGCCCTTAGCTTCTCCCTCTTCCAATGACAGAGTAAGCAGATGTTTAAACAGACCAGAGTTCCTGAAAGACTCAGACAGGGATGAATCCAAATAAAGAAACCTAAGTATTCATAGAGACCACTATAGACTTCTAAAATGAATAAAAACGTTATGAATTATGAAAATCCGTGTAGCACTATGGTCAAGAACTGAACGTATTTGGTTTATATTTTCTATTTAAAATTCAGAAACCTACCAGGGGTGACTCGGCCAGCGTTTCAGATTCTGAGTCTGTCTGGTGAAGCATATTCAACAGCACAGCGAAGACGGCCCCTCCATTCGGGGTTTCTTATAAAGAAAGCTCCTCTGCAACAACTTAGGGTCCCATGTGGTTATGATATTCCCAGAATGAAGGACTAAGTCAATCCTGATGAAACTTTGAAAGATGCCACCAAGTCTAAGGGTTTCAAAGCCAACACTTCGGCTGCTAAATCATTCCCGGCACTGGAGAGCAGGGACTGTGTGATTGGTGGTGGGGCGGAGGGCAGCCTTCTCAGCGATGCAGATGGGCAACTCGTCCCATGATTGCATGTGAAGGAGGATGGGGTCTGGAGAAAACCTCCTGATGCATTCAGACACACAAATCATCCCAAGAAGGGGGCTAACTGATTTTCTCTTGAACTCTACGAAGAAATTTCCCATGCCATAATTGTATTTGTTATAGTGCAATGATCAAAGTCAATAAATTCCTCCATCTATCCCCATTCAGAAACCATATGGCATCACTCGGGGAATCACATGTAAGGCTCGTTGGTCGCAGACATGATTAAATAGCCGTGGGGGAAGGGACCACGAGGGAAGCAAATGCAGTTAAAAGCTGAGACTAACTGCATGGATTCCAAGACTCATGTGGGCATCCTCCACTGCGGTAAGATGCGAAGTGCTAGAACTATACAGAAAACTGCAATGCAATCATGAAAGGAAAAGAGGAGAGATTCCTAAATAAATATGTGATCTTGCTCTGCAGTTGTGCACATAGAAATCACTTAGATCTTCAGCGGAAGTTAGAGATTCTAGGAGGCACATACATCCAGACTGAAGTCCGATCTGAAAGTCAGACATTTCTAAAATCCAAGCTTTGGCATGGAAAAAAGGAAAAGTCACAATTTCCTGATAAGCAGGAGGTAGCTTTTTGTAGATTTCAGATGGAACTCCCAGAATCAGTGGTGTTGCAAGGAAACAAGTACTGTTAAAGTGAATGAATAAATTTTTGGAAACACAGTTTGCTCATATTCATCAAAAGTTGTGATTTGTAGGCAAAGGTCCCATAAATTCAACTCTAGAAATTTATCCTACACAAGAACAAACTTGAAGTACAAAGATATATGCAATACAGCACTCTTTTATTCTAGCAAAAACATGTGAAATTTGAGAGCCTCACTGTAGAAGGACAACCTGAATTACAGTGAGTAAAAATATGTACCAGTAAGAAGAAAGAAGGTGAATTTTCTCATTTTATTGTCCAATATTTTTGGGGCCATTGGTACACTTCATCAATGATGTTTGTTTAAACAAAAATATTGACTTAAGAAACGTACTTACTTGAGAAAATTATTTCAGTAATAAGCCCCTGAGAAGTGATTTGATGAGGAAAAGACTGTAAAGACAGTAGAATTTACCAATTTTAGTGAATAATTTAGTGATTATGATGAATGTCTGCCACATGACACCACTATCATCATGCTATAGAAGATTTCCATCCCCCATAAATGTTGCACTTAGCCCTCTGCAACCCAATCCTATTTTCTGAGCCCTGGAAATGTTGATATACTTTGTTGCTAATTTTCCCTTGCCTTGAATTTCATATACTGTCAGAAATTGGAATTTTGCACCTGGTTTTTTCCATGTAGCATAACATTTTCAAGATTCGTCTGTGTTGCTATATGTACCAGTACAACGTTCCCTTTATTGCAAGCAGTAAATAATCCGTTGTGCGGATGTACTGTTGTGTTAATCTATGCGGCAGCTTACAGACTTTTAGGTTCACTTCACCTGTTGACACTTACACACTAGCCCACTCTGAGTTCGGGACAGCCCTGCCTTGGACACACGTGTTCATTTTAACTGGATATACACCTACGAATGGGACTGTGGTGAATGTTACATTTCATTGAGTTTTGTATAGGTTCTTTCATTGATTTCTGCTTTAGTCTTTATTATTTCCTTCTTCTGCTTACTTCTTGTTTAATTTGCCTTATTTTTCTAACTTCTTAAAGTAGAAGTAAAAATGAATGCTTTAAATTTTCATCTAAGTTTTCAGTACTCTTTTGTCTTGAGATGCTGTCTTTTCACCTTTATTCAATCCAAAATAATTGCTGATTTGTCAGTAACTCTTCCTTTGATCCATTTTTTTCAGTATTTTGTTTAATTTGCAAATGTTTGAAGATTTCCTCAGATACATAAATTTTGTTGTTGGCTTCTAATTTAAAACTACTGGGATTATAACTTATTTGTATTACAATAACCCTTTAAAACATATTTAGATTTCATTTATGTCCAAAATACTACCTACGTTAGTAGTATATATTCTGTGTATTCTCAAAATGAATATTTATTCTACTGTTAAGTGAATTATTCTATACATTTGAATTAGGTCCATTAAGTGGATAGTATTTAATCTTCTTTCTCTTGCTGGTATTTCATCTACTTATTCTACCAACAAAGAGGACTGTTAAAACCATCAACTATAACTGTTGATTTCTCTAATTCCCTTTTAAAATTTCTAACTATAATTGTTAATTTGTTCAGTTCTTTCATTTCTATTAGATTTCATTTTATCTGCTTCAAAGCTCTTCTATGACATATATTAACACTTAGGCTCAAGTTCCTTAATGAATTACCATTTCCTCATTATGAAATATTCTTGTTTCTTTATTCTGAAATCTATTTTTGTATTAATATAGCAACTCCAATTTTCTTCTGTTGAGCATTTGCACAGATTATTTTTTCACCCTATCTTGCTGTCAGTTGAGTTTCTTACAGAGGGCATATTTTACATTTTAAGATCCAATATAATAATATTTAGCTTTTAGTTGGAATGCTTAAATCAGCATGTACAGCAAGATAGTTTCTAGCCACATGTGGATAAGGAACACTTAAAATGTTACTATTATAAATTGTAGGGTGCTTTAAATATAAAATACATAGAAGGTTTTGAAGACTTGGTCTTAGATGAAAAACAGAAAATACTACCTTTCTACTACTTTTATCCTAATTACATATGGAGATGATAATGTTTTAGATTTTTTTTCTGGTACTGAGAATCAAACTTTGGCCCTTGTACTTCCAAGGTAGGCATAATACCACTTAAGCTAAATCCCCAGCTATCTGTTTTAGATACTTTAAATTAATTACAATAAATGATCAAATTTAATTTTACATTATTTTACTCAGTGTAATGACTAGGAAAAATTAAATTATAACTGAGGTTCATAATATATGCCTTGTTCAAAAGAACTAGTTTAGACTATATACATTACTTTGTCAATGTCATTGAATTTAAATCTGTCACATTGATACCTGGGAATTTTTTTGCCCCATCTGAAATTTTTGCCATTCTCTTTTTTTGGACACAATGAAGATTATTTTATCTCATTTTACCTTTAGGATTGATTGATTAAATATACTTTTTTCCAGTGGTTGTATTAAGATTTACAGTATGTATCTTAAATTTTGACAATATACTTCTAAATAATAGGAATCCTTTAATGCATATTGTTAGAACCTTACAACGCAACCTATTTATTCTTTGTCATCCTATCTTTTTATTCAATATAATTCTACTTCTATAAATCTATCCTGAAGATTTACTTACACAGGTCTTCAACAGATTTTCACTGGCACAGTATTCATTTAGTGAAAATATGGTAACAACCTAAACAATAAGTGGTAGAAGAATTGTTTGATTATTGTGCATACTTACAATAGAACATCTGACACCTCTTAAAGTATACATTTCAAGGACACTTAGGCTCAGAAGATGCTCAAAATCTAAGGATAAGAGAAGGTAAGCAAAAATGTGCAGATTTCTTATCGGGGCCATGAAACTATTCACACTTGAATGAGAAAGGCGGGGAGGAGATGGAGCAGAATGACACATGAATGACAGAAGATTAGGTCATTTTTAAATTTTTTTTTGCCCAGTACATGTGTTTAAATGTTTTTCCAAGTAAATGTAGAATATTGACTTCAGGAAATACTGTTTGCATTTGAGGATGCAAGTTATGTAATGTCTAAAACGTTACTGAATTTTAATTTCAACATGAGCTTTCTTCATGTAAGATTTATTTTCTCAGTGTTGTACATGCAGTTTTTTCTGAGTTCTTATAAACTCCAAGGTGAATATTTGTTCATTTACCCCTTAAAACATAAAAGTCCACTGTTCTTTCAAGAGATTTTAGTAAAATAGTCATTTTCCCCATAAAAATACTGTCATCCAGAGATCTTCATTCATTTCTGTAGGTTCAGATTTCTCTGATTCCATTTTTCTTCTGCCTAAAAGATATCCTTTAAAAATTCCTGCAGTCTGACCAGGGATTCAGCTCAGTGGTTCTGGCATCTGCCTGGCAAGTGCAAGGTCCTGAGTTTGATCCCTGGTAATCATATACCACAGTGCCAGACATGATGACTCACACCTGTAAACCCAACACTGATAACCACGTACCACCCATTGATAGCACTGGTGGCTCATACCTGTAATCCCAGCACTCAGGAGGAGAGGCAGGAGGATTGCTGAGTTTAAAGCTGGCCTGGGCTACATAGCAAGTTCAGGGCCAGCCTGAACTACAACGTGAGACCTTGTCTCAAAAAATAAATAAATAAGTAAATAAATAAATAAATAAATAAACAAATAAATACCCTGCAGTGGAGATCTGCTGTTAGTGAATTAATTTAGCTTTTGTAGGTCTGAAATTAGCTTGCTTACCTTTAATTTTTAAATGAACTCTTCAGTACTTCACAGAATTCTGAATTTTATCTTTCAACTCCAGAATATTGATGTTAGTGTTTTATTTCCAGCTCATCATTGTGTTTATATTGTCCTTTTTTAAACAGACAGTATACATTAACAGTTTTACCGTTTTTATTTGCTAAGTCCAATATCTGTATTATTTCTCAGTTTGGGGTTTGTTTTGTTTTGTCTTTTTATAACAATTAACTTTTCTCCTCCTTATGGTTTTTATTTTCTTATTTCTGTTAATATTTGATAATCTGTTCGTACAATAAGCCTAGAAAATATATTGAAGGACAATGGACTTAGTTATATGATTTTAAATTATGATGCTTTTTTCTGGGACAAGTTAATTATGTGAATCCACTTGATGCTATTCAATGTTAGCCCTTATGCTGTGTTAGCATAAATCCAGAGCTGCCGTTAACCTGTAACTAACTTGGCCTTTTATTAGGACTTCGGCTAATAGTCCATGTGTTGGAGAAGACTTTCCACTCTGGCTAATGGGAACATAAATTATTCCCAGCCGGTTACATTCCAACGATTAATTATTCTACCCACATCTTAACAGTGGTTCTTTTCTCATCCTGGAACAATTTTCTCATGCTTGTGAACCCCTGGAATTCTTATGTGCCCTGTACCTCTTTCCCTTCCGACACTTCACTCTAGAGAGGCTATCCATGTTGACATCCCAGCACTATAAACTCTCTTCTTCATTCAGTAAATCATCCAGTCTCTGCTTGGTTCTTCTCCCTGAGTTTTAGTCCGGAAACTCCCAAGCTGTAAACTGGAAATCACAGGACTCCTCATTGTTCCGTTTCTCTCAGGGATCCTTCTCCTGAGCTTCCTGTCAACCTCTAAGGTATCATTTGCATTTGAAGCTTCCCCTACAACTCTGGGCACAAAGCCTAGTTGCCAACTGATGGGCTTTTTGAGAAGTGATCATATTGTGAGGGCTCCAGCTTCATCAAGTGCATCCACTCACTGACAAGACTCATTAGGAGGAAATGGAAACAGAAGGTGAGGCGCCTGTGGGGGCGTGACCTTAGAGACAATAGCTGATCCCCAGCCCCTTCTTTTCTGTGTATCACTTTTGCTGCTTCCTAGCTGCCATGAGGTGAGCAGGTTCCTCTACCATACCCTCTTCCATGATGTTTCTGAGTTCACCCCAAGCCTAAAAGCAACGGGGCAGCTGACCATAGACTAAAACCTCGGAAATCCAGATGCAAAGAAATCTTACTTCATTTCATTTAAGTTACTCATCACAAACTATTTTGTCACAGCAAGGAAAAGCTGACCAGCATAACCTTGTTTAAAAACTTGCTGCATGAGCTACATTTTTCCAGTCTTGCAGTTGTCGAATACAGAATGTCTGTCTAGACCGTGTTACTATAAAATGGTCCAAGTAAAGATGCATAATTTGTAGGGCGAAGGATTTACCTCAGTGGTTCCAGAGTCTGCCTGGCAAGCACAGGTCCTGAGTTCAGTCCCGGGTAAACACATCACAATGCCAGGCGTGGTGACTCATGCCCACCAGCAATCAGTACCACATATCACAGTGCTGGGGGTGGTGTCTCACACCTGTAATCCCAGCACTCAGGAGGCAGAGGCAGGAGGATTGCTGTGAATTCAAGGCTGGCATGGGCTACATAGTGAACTCAGGGCCAGCCTGAACTACAAAGCGAGACCCTGTCTCAAAAAGAAAGGATTAATAATTTATAAATAATAGAGATATAAGATACAAATAACACCAAAATTCTCTTCTTCTTTCTGCCTTGCAGTAGGCTAAACCAAGAGAAGGCTTTGGCAGGAAACTTCTTGGAAGAGACAATGACTAGTTTTAGCCAGAGTGCCTGCAAGCAGTGCCTCTCCTATCATTTCCAGGCTCTAGTGACATTTCTCCTGGCCTTTCATCCTTCCAACCTGTAGATGAAAATGTATTGGCTTTTCCCTAGATGTATCACAGCCTGTGGTTTTTTGTTTCTGCATCATCATACCCTCCTCATCCCTGTAGCAGGGGCCTCACTAATCTTCCTTCAGTTAGCCTCCACTGGGTCCTTTTTCTGCAGAGAGCCCACGATGCCATAGGTAGTACTATGAATACTCCAACGGGGAAGTCATAAACTGAGCATCCTTGTTTTCACCTCGGCTTCCTGTCCCTTGAGTCGCTGCTTCCACTGACCTAATCTCCCTGTCCTTGCTCTAATCCCTTACCTATTCACTTCTTCTCCTGCCTTTCCCAGTCTTTCTTCCCCTGTCTAGCTTTATTTTTTCCTAATTCCAGCCTCGATTCAATTAGTTAGCCTGGTGATTTAGCTCAAGTGGTGGCTCGCTTACCTTGGAGGTACAAGGGCCCCAGCTGGATCCTCAATACTGCAAAAAGAAAAAAGAAAAGGTTTAGTTAGTCATCATATCACCTACATTGATGTCAACCATCTCGAAAGTTTTTCTCCATTTCTATTTCTGACTTCTCAGCTTGGTGGTGGACATTTTGAAACATGCTGAGTCTCTCTTTATCTTTATAATGAAGAGTTGGGTGGCATCATGGTGTGATAGCCATTGTCCCGTAGGGGCAATCTGAGGATGAAAAGAAAAAGCTATCAATTATTACACCAGGACAACTGGACTAAGGAAATAGGCATTGGAACCCCTGGCTCTAGAGCGTCTCCCAGCCCTGGAAAGCTGTGATTATATTGCACATGTTAACTCGAGACAGTGGATTTGCCGTGATCTTGAGACCTACAACACACTCTGCTTAGTGATGACAGCAAAATATCTGTGAAAGCAAAGGAAAGACTAAGAAATTAAATATACAGAGAGAAGGGTCATGAGATGTGAGAACACCATAAAAAGGATTCACAACTGCACATTTCTTTCTAATACAAAGCTCGTCTGACAGCTGCCCCCAAGGAAGGGTCCGCTTCTTCTGACACACCAGTTAGAAGGAATTCACACAGCAACAACTAGGATGGTGGAGAGCCCGGCGCCTCCTGCCTCCTTCTTCACTTCCATTCCCAGCTTTCAGTTTCAAGCCACCTAGGAGCAGAGGCTGTGCCTGTGAGCTGCCTCCCAGCCCACAACAAAAGCCCTCTCCACTGAGCAAGTGCGGTCGCCATGGCAGCGGGGGGTCATAAACTCCTGAGCCATGAGTCTTGGCACAATTCCATGCATTATCTACATTCTGGCGCAAATCAGTCCCTTTATCTAATTAGTAGCCTGACAAATAGCCACCTGCCCCACAACCTCACCATTAAAGATGCAATATGGGCTGAATTGCTCAAGACAAGGGCTGAGGACACAGAAAACTGAAAGCTGATCTCAGTGAGGCCGGGTCTCTCCTGCTATAGACACCTGCGAGCTCCTGCCCACCCACGGAGCAGAAGCGCCAAAGGAGGCTGAGAACAAATCACTTCTGTCTTCTTTCCACGGCTCACCTTGGGCATCTCCTGATCCCCTAGCTTCCTGGAAGCTGGGCCTGCTGACCTCTGCTGGAAGGGTCTCCTGGAATCTTCCTACCTGCAGGCCAGGAGGGGAGAGTGGGTCCCATCTCTCTCTAGAAACTGCGCCACTGCCTTGGCAGGCTGTCATCCACACCCTGACCTAGACACTCTAGAAATAACCCCTGATTCGCCCCAACGACTGTCTTTTCTGGCTTGCTTAAATGCAAAAACTTGCTCTTCTTAATGGAACCACACTCCAGACTCAAATTATCCGGCCATTTCCTGGTACCCATCTCTTCTTCCAGTCCCAGTAAAGAATTCTAGAGAAAAAAAAAGAAAGAAAGCATTTGTATTCAACCTTCACTACAGCAAAGCAAATATCTTTCTGCATTTGTTCACGGATACTGAAGAATCTAAATGTTCAAAAAGTTAAAACCGGTGCATTCGGAACTTGCTGAGCAGCTGCCTTTGGTTCTTGACCTAGGGATCCAGCTTCCTGTCACAGTCTTTGTTCTCACCTGTGAGAACCTCTATCCATTACAAGAACAAAAGAGAACCCCACTCTGACACAACTGATGCAACAACAGCTCCTGGAATTAAAGCACGCTGAAATCCACCCTGTTGTGTGCTTTATGCCATGGATTATTTGTTCCATATGTGCAGAGTAAGTTCATGTCTGACTACAATTCTATTGTCATATAATAATTTTAAGTTTCTCATTTTTTATTGTTATAGTTGATGAGAATATATCTACTGTGAATGGGAGGGATTATGCTGACAATTGGTCAAGTGTAAAGACTAGGAAAAAGAATCTCAGCGGCACAAAGTTCTTACTGTGTCTCCTCTTCCATTTGTCTGCAGCACAAAGCTACAATATCCCTGCTCTGCCATCGGATCTGTAGCTGTGGTTTCAGTGATGTTGAGCCTGGGTCTTCTCCTGGGCCCTCAGATATGCTCTTCCAGAGCCCAGCAGATCGGAGTGATATGGGCTGCTTGATATTCAGATCAAGACTCCTTCCTTGACATTCCCATTGTTCTTCCTTGTTAATTTATATTTGTTAAATAAAATACCTCCAGGGTTTCTGAAAAGAAGTCAGTGTTCTGCATCTGTGTGAGCAAAAAATCAGCCATTCCAGTATTCTCTCCCACCCACTGGGCTCCCCCAGCCCTGCCAGGAGCAGCCAGATTAAATAGTTGTGGTGAGAACCAAAACCCAGAGACCCATTGTTTAGACCTCTTTTGAGAAAGAAGGAACTACAAGCTCAAAAACAAGACTATATGTGAAAATGTTTCTACTTTTCTTCTTGAGTAAGTGTAGTCACTGTGTCCACTGTATTCAATATAGATCAAAATATTCCTCTGGGAATCTGTCTCTTTGGCCAATTCTAACAATTCTTACCCGACATTAAATTTAATCTTATGTAATGTAAGTCTTCAGTACATAAAGAAATGTTATCTTCCTGGCAAGTAATACCTATTCAATGCCTCTATTATCCAGTAATTCCTTTAGCAATGCCTTGCCAAAATAAGTAGCCCAGGTCTTTCTCGCCTCAAAGAACTGGATGAGACAAGCCAAAAATGGTGTCAAAAAGTTTATTTAAAAAGTGCAGGGTGAATGGGTATGGGGGAAACAAGTTGGGCAGAACAAGAGAAAAGAAACATAAAAGCAAAAATAAAAGTACACACTCCATCTGGGAAATGCAATGAGGGTGATCATGGGACTTGACCGAGCCTGCTCACTGAGATGTCTGGTCTTCTTTTATGGCATCCATATCTCCTGGGAGCTCTTGAGAAGTTTTCCATACAGGCTCCTACCTTGGTCCAGAATCCTGCGATTGACAGGTCCTGCTCATTCCCCAGCCAGCTTTGCCACCCACTTCCTATATCCCTTCATCTTAGACTTTATATTTTTAATTGAGTTTATTGCTGTATTTGAAGTATACATTATGATCACATTCATCAATGAGAACGTGTACCTGTACGTGATATATCTTGATTCTTATGTTTTCCCATTCTCCTGACCTCCCCCCAGCCCCTAATCCCTGACGTTAAACTGCAAGAGTAGAAGGACCTTTCAGACTTAGTCACCACTCCATGCTAGTGCACAGGTTTAAAAAAGGGATGGAGTATTCAGTGATGTCTTCATTTCATACAAACCATAATAGTCAAAGTTCTATGGCTTTGAAAACTGAAAATTAGCATTTATAATCCCAGCAATCCTTTAGTAATCTATACCACACGATGGTCCATTTGTATACACACCAATGTTGGACCATTCTACAATGGAAAGGACAGGATCCCTGAATCCACGACTCTGTATATTAACAAAAATTAAAGTTTCACCAGCATCTGATTTGAAATTTGTTGAGTTTCTCAGAGGA
>PVIR01022959.1:0-27594 GCA_004026965.1 Petromus typicus | reverse complement strand
GTTATAAAAATGGTAGCCCCATTTTTGCCCTCAGGTATCATATAGCTAGAAAAAGAAAAACTGGCATAAGAAAAACGATATAAACTCCTGAGAGAAGGCAAGAACGGGTTTGCAATGCCCTGATCCAAGTCTGATTTGAAGCCTAGGGGCACAGGATTGTTTGAACTTTGCTTTTTGTCCCCTATTAAATGAAATATCTGTGGTGATTTAAGGTAAATGGTTTCCCCCCCCCCCCAGCGGTCAAGAATAAAACAAATCTCCAAGTAGACTAGGCATGTTTACTTCGTGGCTTTTTGTTTCTGAAACACTGCAGCAGGTCTCTTTAGACTACGCTATCCCTGGCACGGCAATACATACAAGTACTCCCTGACTTCTGACGGAAGCAGGGGTTGAAAAACCCCTCACGAATTAAAAAGGTACTGAATGGTGGTATGTGCCTGTGATCCCAGTACTGTGTGTGTCTGGCCAGGAGGATGGCCAGCTTCGAGACTTCTCTGGGCAACTGAGTGACTTACAGAGAGTCTGTCTCAAAATTATGAAAAAGGCTACAGATATACCTTAATGTGAACACTCTGGAATCGGTTCCTAGTAACTCTTCTCACTAAACGCACTGAACAGACACCTCCCTCACCGAGCAGCCCAGCTGAGCACATCAACATGATTTAGAGTCACTGTTGAGGTACCCAATGTGAGCAAAAATCCAGTGCTCAAAATTGAGAAATATGGAGTATAATGAAATGCACAGAGTCAGAATAACCGCCTCAAAATCTGCTCCCTCACTTTGAGCACACTTGTGTCTTTGGTTGTGCTGCTCTGGTTGGGTCACTATCCTGAGCTGATCCCAACTGATCACTTTGACACTGGAGAAGAGGCAGAAGTTGCACGGTGCCAGATCCAGGGAATAACATGGATGAGGACACACAATACTGTTTTTAGGAGACTGTCTTTTCATTGGATGTCATTCGGTAGCAAGATTCACCAAAATTTTAGCCACACTCTGACAAGGTCCTAGAGACAGGATTTAAGGGTGTTCAAAGTAAGGGGGATACTTATAGGAGGATCAATGGCAATGTCTTTTATTTTGATAATTTAAAAAAAAAAATAAACGTTCACTCTACATTTTGACCACTATATATTTTTGCTTGCTTGAGTTGTTTGTTTGTTTGTTTGTTGAGACAGGGTCTTGCTTTTGTAGTTTATGCTGGCCCTGAAGTCAGCCTTGAACTCACAGCAATCCTCCTGCCTCTGCCTCCCGAGGGCTGGGATGACAGGCGTGAGCCACCACGCCTGGCACTGTGGTATTGGCACTGTGGTATGTGGTACTGGTTGCTGCTGGGCGTGAGTCTCCACACCCAGTATGGTATGTGGTTACCGGGGATCAAACCCGGGCCCTTGCGCTTGCAAGGCCAGTGCTAGAACCACAGAGCTAAATCCCCAGCCCAACCACTGTTTCTTTTGATCAACCATT
This sequence comes from Petromus typicus, assembly GCA_004026965.1. Lineage (NCBI taxonomy): Eukaryota > Metazoa > Chordata > Mammalia > Rodentia > Petromuridae > Petromus > Petromus typicus. Next base: position 26,126 of record PVIR01022959.1, on the reverse strand, counting down.
GAAACAAGCTTGGAAGGCTTGTGTTACCCACTAAGATACTAATGTCTTGACCTCAGCTTTCCCCATCTGTGGTACTGGACCCATTCAACTCTTTCACTTTTGGAATTCTTTGATCTAAAATTATTCAGAATGTTAAATTTGCTTTTGTATCCCTGGGAGATTTATCTCAACTTAGTCAAGAAGAAGAGGAAGGAATGATGAGGATCTGTTTATTTCAACTAAAGTAAAAATATGTTTCATTCAACCATTCCCTGGCTTTTGCAAAAAATAAGATCAAAATTATTTGATTCCATATTCATAGGCAATTGTGTTTTCTGAGGTGCCCTCTGTCTGCCCCCAACTCATGGGAAGGTCTTGTTGTCTACATGGACACCATCTGCAAACGCTCGTCCATAAGACATTTGTCCTCCTGTCAGACTGACACTGGATTCCACACAAGCTCTGAATCTACAAGTTTCAGCTTTATGGGTGAATCTTCAAAAACAAACAAACTTTAAGATGATTCATCTTTGATCATGTTCTTTATATTTTTGGAAAACTTTCTCCTTTGACTTTGACCTCAAATAGATTTTCCTGCCTGCTAAACTTTTCAAAGAAATATTTTTATCATTGCGGGTGGTAGTTGTAATTTTTAGTGTGTACATGTATGTGAACTTACTGGCCTTAACTGTTCGAAAATGTCAGTGAAATATCTGAAGAAATTTTTTCTGGTTAGTTGATCACTGTCACAGCACATATGGACTCAAGATCTCAGAACGGATTTACCTTTCTAGAGTTAATCATGCTAATCAAATACATGTGAATGTACATGATAAGCCTGGAATTATCTGTATTTCTTTTATTAACTTGAAATAATTGCAAAAATATTAACCACAGAGGCACATATCATTGTTTCAGAATCTTTTGTTGCCCGCAAATGCTTTTCATATTTAATTGTAGAAAAGGCAGGCACAAATACTGCACAGAATGCTATTAGTACAAAAAGTCTGAGGGTCAGGCTATCTTCTGAAATAAAATTATCGTCCTATTTTTACTTCCTCTTGTTTTAGCTTGTATATCTCCTCCTTTTTTAGTTCCACACTTTCAGCTGCCTGTCTACATTTTATTTCTCCTTTCCATTGAGGTGGTAGGTGTGTTCTTTTTCCCCATAACTGCAAACTGGTGGCTGCTCGGTGTGTTTTTAACTCTTCATCTTTTAATATCCTTTTCTCCCTTTGTGCTGTTCTTTTCTGTACAGTCCTCTGTTCCTTTCTGTACCTGACGTGTTGAATTCAGCACGGTTATCTAAATACTCACATGATACGCACTGAGTGAGCCCAGCAGGCCAGGTGAAGAATTGGGATTCCATGAGCAGCAGCCTCAGCCCTGAGAACAGCCCTCCTGTAGCAAGCACAAAGAAAGTCTGTGCTAATTTTAACAAAGAGAGATTGAGCAGCTGCATGGAAAGATAGATAGTTGGGCACAGGCTGGGAACGCAACACGTTGAAAAAAAATCACTCTTCGCAATCCATACGTGCCTCTAAATGTATGCATTCGGTATGCAAGCAATAGATCGTGAGACACCCGACTGAATTAGAACTTCTAATGCTTATTGCTAGAATTCTTTCATGGTGCCAATTTATGCCATCTCTGTTAGTCTCCGGAGGAACGACAACAAATATATATGAATTTATTAAGTAGACTTACAGGATCAGAGGCAGGAAGAGTCCACAACAGCTTGTGAGGGTGCAGAAATGGTGGAGTCCACAAGGGCCATCTGAGTCCTACAGTGTCCAAGGAGACAGTAACTTCAGCAAAAAGATTGATGCTACAGAACAAGAGGGAGCAAGGAAGCAGCAGCAACCCAAAAGCTGAAGCTCACTGGAGGGGCACTGGTGTGGGCGTGCACAGAAGGCCAGAAAAACTAGAGCTGTCCAAAGGCAATGCGAGCAAAACACAAGCCCACTCAGAAAGACTGGAGTTTCTTTTGCATTTATCCTATTTGTTGGCCTGGATATCAATCTCCTGTACACACATCCTATCGACACTGTGCTTTACTATCTGCTAGGCACTTCTTAATCCATTTCACATGACTTAGCTTGATTAATAGTCATAACATCAACGATCAGTTCTAAATATCATTCCAACATTTGCCACTTAAATTCTTACACAAGTCCAAAGATCCGTCCCTACACAGACTAGACCCACTGTCTCAGCATACTTTGGCTCACAGTGTTGGTAGTTTCATCCATGACAAATTGACCCCACTGGCAACACTTCTCGGTGGGGAGAGCATGGTGGAGTAAACCGTTCTCCTCTTGGAAACGTCGAGAGGAGAGAGGAGAGGTGAGAGAAATTGTTACTCCATTTGATGATGCATTTGATGATGGAGAAAGTGGCCACAAGGCAAACAGATGCTCTCTAAAATCCAGACAAGGAAGAACACAATACCCTCCCACTGGAGTCTCCAGATGGAACACAATCTTCAATCATTTTACACTAATACAACTGATTTTGGAATGTGACCCCTCAGACTCAAAAGACAATTAATTGGGGTTTTTCTAAACCATGAAATGTATGATAATTTTTGTTATAGTAGAAATTAGAAGGTAGTACAGGGTGAATTGCAAAAATAAGTGTGTGGGCCCAAACTTCAAAGATTCTAATTCACATCTTACAAAACAGAGCCTTGAAGCTTAAACTATTTATCCCAACTTCTTCATGTTGAGTGTGACACTTCTATCCCCAGTCTTGGGATCAAAGAATTTTTCTGGGTACTTGGGATCAAACTCAGGACCTTGTGCTTGCAGAGCAGTCATAACACCATTGAGCTAAATCCCTGGCTCACCAAAGAATTTTTTTTTTTTTTTTTTTTTTTTTTTTTTGAGACAGGGTCTCGCTTTGTGGTTCAGGCTGGCCCTGAGCTCAGCCTCAAACTCACATCACAGCAATCCTCCTGCCTCTGCCTCCCGAGTGCTGGGATTACAGGCGTGAGCCACCACGCCCAGCACCGTGGTATGCGGTACTGGTTGCTGCTGGGGTGAGTCTCCACGCCAAGTATTGTTATGTTACCGGGAATCGAACCCAGGTCCTTGCGCTTGCAAGACAGGCGCTGGAACCACTGAGCTATATCCCCGGCCCTCACCAAAGAATTTTTAACAGAACCAGCGCCTGGTGTTGGGTCATACCGAGGCTGAACATACGCATGCTTACTTCTTGGCTTTTGTTTTACTGTTTCTCTTGTAAAGTTTTTCTATTCATTTGTGGAAGAAGGAATAGCGGCCATCCTAATTTGGACAAATTGTAAATAAATTCATTCTTCATTTTTATTGGCTTTCTTGTTCTTTATGGTGGGCAAGTGAATGAATCCAAATTGACAGGGGCTTGATTCATTCCTCTAAGCAGGTTGACAGCATCGCTGCCACCGAGCAACTTTTCACTTCCATACAATAGATGCCTGTGGATGAAATATGCGAGAAGTGTCAACTTATGAAAATAAATCGTGAGTTATTTTGTTATGCGACAACACGGTGGTACTCACTAGCTGATGGAACCACACTACATTTGAAGTTTTTGGTAAACGGTCTTGGCTGTATGAGGCTTCCAGAATAAAATCCTTCACTATCCTGACACGGTAAAGAATTAAAATGATACTTACACTTCTGACATCTTTTATGTACAAATAACAATTATTCCACCTTCTGTGAGCTCTTGAATTTTGGATGATCTTGTTACATGCAAAGAATTCCCAGGGAGCTTGAAACAATGTATTTTTCCTCCATTTTTATTAGTACATGTGTGTAGTTCATAATGTTTATATTCCTCACGTGGAATTGGTATACATACATAACACATCCCAATTTCCTTGTCATATACCGTTTTCCTTATTCTCCTCCCCCTCAGACCTTGTGATTCCCTGTGTTTCCACTTGAACTTTTTCCAAGGACTTAGCTGATTATTCAAACATGATTCTAAAGATAATTTGAATTTGACTGCACTACATAGATTTTACTCATTTTGTTAGAGATAGATATGAAATGGTCAATTATGCAAGTCTGATTAAAATGAATGACTCTGATTTTCCGCTTGAGCTTGGGTTACAAGAATGACAAAAACTTCCAATATATCTCTTGCTGGTACATTTTCTTCGGCTATGTGTTTATCAGTGCAGTTAACTGATGATGGTGATACGGACTTGATATACGGAGAAAAACAAAAAGTGTAACTCTTTCCCACCAAGTCTGCATTTGTGGGATGTGGCAAGAGAAGGAAGCTGAAGATCCAGTTTAGGGTAACAACAACTCACAACACTCAGAGACAGCCCCACTTTCAGCATTTCAGATTATTTGGTAACCAATGTGATTGGCTTTGAAGATCAGAATATAAGAACATGGAGCCCTTATTGCTTTTTGTAGATTTTTAACCATTTATTCTCCACTTCATGATGCAAACCAGTAAAGTTTAAAAAAAAAAAAATTGACTACTGGGCACTGAACTGAACTCAGTCTTCCTAGTAGGTTACAACCCAATTTTTAAAAAAAAATTTTTTTTTAAATAATTAGAAGGTCTCACAAAGTCACTAAACTATTCAGCCTGAGCTTGGACTTTCAAGCCTCCTTCCTCAGCTCCTCAATTTCTAGGATTACAGGCATGTACTATCATACCAGCTTGATATTTTTAAAAGAAAAATAAATCTCTGTAAAATGTTTTAACGTACTTCCCATGGACAGATAAGTCAAGAAGCGACTGGCTGTAAAATATGCGTATTTCTCTGATACTTGAATAGAATTTTTACTTGCAACAGAAGACTCAAAACATAAGTGGAAAATATTCAATATAAAGATCTCAGCTTCCTCAGAATTACAATTTTAATTGCTAAGATGAATGCTGAGGCTAAATTAGCACCAAAAACATAATTGGTCATATTTTTTTTCTTGTTTTTACAGCCAGTGTTGAACATAGTTTAAGAGCTATTCACCATCTAATGTTGTTAGGGGCTGTGTGTCCCCAAAAAGATGTTATTCCCCAGTACATGTAAGTGTGACCATATTTGGAAACAGAGTTTTGCAACAGATCACATTAATATGAGGTCATTAAGGTGGGATTTAACCCAATGATTGGTGTCCTTATAAAAAGAGGAGATTTCAGTATACATACTGATAGGCAGAGAGGAAAAATGATTTTAGGATATAAAGATAATGCCATCTTCAAAACAAGGGGATATCGGAAACTTACGAGAAAAGCATAGAACAGACCCTCAGCACTCTCAGCAGGGACCAGCTCTACCTGAAACACCTTGACCTTCATCTAGCCTCCAGAAATACACAATGTCCCTTGTGTGGTATTTCTAATGGCACTCATAGGCTTCTAATACAGACTTGATATTTGTTTCCTGTGCTTTATTGCAGGTGAGGAGCTATTGACTGTAATCTGCAGATGAAAATGATTCCAAGAATTACTCCTCAAATACGCATTATCCTATTCTTCTATGTACGAGTGTTACTCAACAGTCACTAACTGCACACAAGCCCGAGGCACCACAATCAAGTAAGCGATGTCCTTGGTTTTTTAAAAAGTAAAATTCTTTCAAGTATTTTAAAGTTCATGATCTGGAAATGAAAATTCATCCTTCAAAATGATAACAATGCATGCTGATGTGTATTTTCACAAATATAAAATATTTAGATATGAGAATATTTGCCAAATATGAAGGACAGAACCCAAGCCAAACTAAGAGTTACCGTCGGTGTTACTGGAGTACTGTTTTAGAGAGCTCCGACGTTTTCAGATTTTCAGTGATGGTGTACGTCACTTGGACCACTCTCTCGGGGAGATAACAATTTTAGCCTTTCTTCACGTGTCTGAAACCTGGAGAGTATCCTTTCCATGATTCATCTCTACTTTTCCTTGCTCCCTTGTCAAAATCTGCCCTCGTCAGTGCCTCTACGGTCTTTCCCATTACATGTGAATATGTTTAAGTCAATCTGTTACTTCTGTTAGGACCAGCCTGCACTTGTGTTTATAAAGTTTTATTGCAATGTCATCAAAACACACATTCTTTACATGGATATGCAGCTGCCTGCTAGTTACCCTGGCAATGCCGAGTAGTTCTCAAGAGAGTCTGTGGTCTGCAAAGCTGAACATATTTATTTGTGGTGATTTACAGAGGCCGCTGCCCACTCCGGTTTTAAAACTCTCTGAATGAAGGCAAAAACAAAACCCAAATAATTCCCACATAATACAGGATGGAGACAGTAAACGGCATGGAGTGTTTATGTGTGGCGTCGACAGACATAGGTATCGCAACCAAACAAGCCGTAGTCTGACTTTGAAAGTGAGTGCAGCCCAGGTAATGTGAAAGGGGTCGAGCGACCTCACTGCAGTAGCTGCATTTGCACCTGGATACATAAGTACATGTATTTGACTGTTTACCGTTGCAACGTCCTTCAGATGCCTGTGTGCCAACAGGACCTTTCAAAGGTGCTGAGAGCTCTCGCCTCGTGCAACGGTTCATCCTTTCCTGGATTGGTACATGGACGGATTATTAAAAGGCAGTGCAATCTACAGAAGGTGAATCTGAATAGAAGCAAGTAGATTACCGGGAGCATGCCTTTGAAGGGAATAGTCAATCCACAACCTCTTACTCTGTTTGTCTGCCTCCTTACTGTCATATGGGGAAAAAAAATGTGATAGTAATAAAGAAAAAAGGAAACAAAGATTATGTGCATAGGGGGTAGTGGGTTGCGGGGCGGGTGGAAAGGGGAAAAAATGAGAATCAGGTCATGTCATATTCTGGTACAAACTCAATGTTGAATGTGATGATGATGTGTATTCGTAATGTACCAATAAAGATTATGACCGCGAACTGAAACTCCTGCAACCGTGAGGCAAAATGAAACATTTATCCTTTGTTTTCCTCAGACATTTCAGCACAGTGAAAGTTAACACAACATATATGTGCATGTTTAATAACTGTATATTTCCATATAAACACCTGTATATCTATTTTAGGTTGTATTCAGGTTTGAGTTGATCGATTTGTTTCAGGACAAGCAAACCATGTTTAACTCCCAGCCTTACGTGGAAAATATATTTTTGTAAAATAAAAAATGAAAAGCTCCATTTTCAAAGTGGGTGCTTGATGGATTTGGCTGTTACCAGGTGTCAGCTTCCAATATCTGGTGAGTTGCATTACCGAGATTGCTACTGCTTGCTAAGAAGTAATCTATAGCCATTACATCCAAATCTATGAGTCGAAGTGTTAGCAACAGAGATGGATTTGTTCCATGGTTTCTGATTAATCTTTCCCTTCTCCAACTTCAACAGCTGTTCCTGCTTCTGGGATGATGGAAATACAATGCCCTTCGCATAACCAAAGTAACGTGCTAGTGCTGCTTTTCACTTTTACATTATTGCCCTTGATGATCCACCATCCGATTATCCTGTCTGATTTATGCACATGCCAGTCTGGCTATTACGTTTTTGCTGCTTACTAGCAGTACAGCTGGAAAGGAAAGCAAATGAGAGAGAAAATCCCTCCAAGTATATCCATGAAACTTGAGGAAATTCTCAACTCTGAGTATTCAAGAGCTCCTCTCTAACCATGTTCTCCGGCCAGGGAGAAAGCCGTTTGATATTTGAGGCACAGAGCATTCCTTGTGAAAAGTACAAGATTCCTCATTACGGAACGGAACATTTCTTGAGCCAGATCCCGAGGACAACTGAGTGGCCCACCCTCAGCATGTGGCCATGGCAGAACACGTGCGCCAAATAAAGAATACATATTGATGAGCTGATGTTGAAAACTGACTTATAGCGAAGAGCAATTTGCTTACTCATTCAACTAACAGCCATTGCGCCCCTACTATGTGCCTGGCTCTGAGAACTATGTGCCTGGCTCTGAGATCTAAGATCTCAAAACGAAGCTTCAGGATGCACAGCAACATATCTCTGCCCAGGGGAACTTTTTTCTGTTCAGCTTCTCTCTCTCATGAAGAGATCCACAACAAAAGGAAGTCAGCAATATGAGAATACTGCTTACTAAACTGCTTTGTAAGTATCAAGGGACTATTGGCCTACTCACTGAGACTTCAGGACATGTTGTGCCAGTCTTAAAAAAAAAAAAAAATTCACCAGTGATTCCTTATTGTCTAAGTATTTTCCTCGAGTAATTCAAAGTTATATTGCTAGCCTAACTCCGGCCTTTTAGCAAGCTCAGTTTCCGTACTCACGTAAGAAATATCTATTGACCAACATTTTATGGCTGCCTAACAACTAATCCCCAGATATCTTAGAACAATAACATTTATTTATCTGGAGAGGGCTTCATTTTGATGACCCACCTCCCTTTCTCGTACTAGCAGGTGGGGAAGCCCACACGTCAGTGTTACTGTGGCCTGAGAACTTAAGCAGGGGCTGCTGGCCTGGGGCCTCCGTTCACCTCCCCTTGAGTCTCTCCACGGAGCTGCTTGGGCCTCCCCAGAACACAGCCGCTGAATCTCAAAGAGAAGCATTTCTAATGAGAAGACGTGGAAGTATCTGGCTCTTAAGACTCGGACACACAAAACGTCATAGCGTTACTACCGGTGACAGCAGCCAGGGGGACAGCATCCCCAAGATGAATGGAAGAAGAGAGGAGCCCCATTTTCTGATGGGAGAAACATCAGGGACTTGGAGATGCTCTGCATGCCAGATATTATGGTCAGCACTACAGATGTACAGATGAGTACGATAGAGCCAGAAACACAGGAGCTGGCAACAGGTTGGCTAAACTGTATCCTACAAAGCAGGTTAACTTTGGAAAAGGATTGTGGGTACACACAAGAACTTCAAGTCTGTATTATAAGCAGAAGTTCAGGAAGCAAAAACAAAACACATCAAAGCAAACTGGTAAACAATAAAACAACAAAGAGAGCTGGGTTTAGGGCTATATACCTGTGATCCAACGCTTTGAGAAACTGAAGCAGGAGAATCACAAGTCTGAACTTAGCCTGAGAAAATTAGTGACTTTGCAAGATTCCATCTCAAAATCAAAAAAAAGAAAGAGAGATGAGGACTTAGCTAGTCCAGAGGCCTTGATTTCAATCCTCAGTACCACACAAAATAATGTTGACATTGTGGCTAACAGGGCAATTCTCATTTAACTCTATACAGCAGCCAGATCTTAGAGTTTATCTCCCTGTTACCATGCTAGCCAACGAATAGTACTTCCTAACAAATATGCACTGGCTTCTTTAAATTATTTGTAGCTCCAGTTCTTCCTTTGCTCCACTCCTTGAGTTCCTGACTTCTGTTTCAGGAATTCTGAGTTCTTCCCAGGCTCCTGACCAATGACCGATGGAAGAGCTCACTTCCCACGAATCCTTCTTGCAAGACAAGCACTTTCCTTCCTGTTACCCTACAGATCACGGTGCAAGTAGCTTAGCTAAACACATCTGACCTGACGCTCAGAGCACAAATGGAATTCATGCCGCAAGAAATTGACTTCAAGCATTAAGGACGCATTCAAAATGGTATCCATGATAGATTTATGCAAAGACAGATTCATACCTATATACATACTTATATGTCACTCTGAAGTTAGTGTAGCTACACTCTCTAAGAACTAGAAGATTAAGAATAAATTATTATGTCTAAAAACCATATAGCATCAGATTGTCATGAACCTCAAAATAAAGATACATTTTTTTAAAAATTACTGTATTTAATCTACACCATTTGGAATGGGTGCTCAAATTCAACTTCCTTCTTCATTTGAACCTCCTATAATGTATCTATTTTAGGTGATGTAATAACTTACCTTCCTTCTTGCTGGCACACAATACCCCCCAGGGCTTAAGGTTTTTAGAGGATTCCATCCTCAGGAGACTGGCTGCAAGGAAGAAAGGGTACAGTGGAAGGTCCGGCTGGAGGAAAGCCACTTGCGTGAAGACAGTCAGGAAGCAAAGCATGAAGGAAGAGCTGAGCGAAGAGACATACCCTTCAGGGTCATGACGCTGGGGACCTGCTTCTTCCAACCAGGCCTCACCTCCTAAAAGCAACTTAGGTCAGGACAAGGGAGAAGTGAGGAAATAGAAATGTATCCTGAGATATCTTCTGCTCCAGAGAATTAAATCATTGAGTTGGACTTGAGTTACTGTCAGTTAAATTTATTTCATTTAACACTGAAATGAAAACCAGTTATCCCAAAGTAGACTACTTAATATTTCTATTTGGAATGTTAGAGACATTACTGACTTAGCAAAATCTTCTCACATCATCGGATGTACGTAATGAAAGCCTGTCATACGCTAATATATCTGTGCCGGAACACAAGTAAGAACATCAAGAACTTTACCTTTGAAAGTTATGCAGCACCAACAGTCTAAGACGCCTCTCTGAGGAGCTGCAAGGAAGTGGTTACAAACTTCACCTGTTCATTACATTTCTTAAGTGAAATGATGATTTGTGTCGAATTCCTAGGAAATAATATCTCAGGGAAAAACATCCATCTAAAATTTAGCAATTTCTTTACTTTCTTCAGTTTACTTTGTTGGCTTAATTCTTGTAAACCAATATAACCTTCATTATTAAAAATAACATCTATAAATATCATTCTAAATTATTTTTTCCTCAGCTATTAATCACTAACTGAAAATTTCATGGCTCTTTCAATCTGTCATAAGATTATCAATTATCCAAGATGGTTTCTAGGTAATAGGGTTTGGAGGGCTTTTTCTTTTACATCTTTTCTAAATTGCTCGTTTTCACAGTAAAAATACACATATACTGTCCATCAAAACTATAATATTTATTATCTACCCCTTTAGAAAATTCTGACCTGTCTTAACCTTTTGTCTCTCAAAAGAGAACACCACTGCATCCCTACCCAACTGTATCCATCCTCTCTGCTTTCTGCTTAAAACTGCTCAGTGTAGTTTACTGCACAGAGTTTTTAACAGCAATTTGTGCATCTGGTCTTTATTCCTATTCTGAAGATTAGTTTCCAATTGATTCTGCCGTGTATTCAATTGAGTTTTTAAAGTAAAATAAGTTTGGACAACATTAAGTAATGGCATGGAAATTAAAAACACAGCAGGAGGTCAGAACAGAAGGAGGACGGAACGCTCAATAACTCCGCAGGCATGCCGCGGAGGCGAATGTCTGCCATCTACACACAAATAGGCTTTAAATATCAAGAGAAATATATGTATATAAAAACCTAATCGAATACATCCAAAGTAATGACTGCGAATAAAGGCATCTACCATAACAGGTATATACTTCAGGGGATCGGTGCTTCTCTCCCAAAACGTGAAATGAATAAATTTAAACTAATGATAGGAACAGGCCCGTTGGAATGGAGTCCATTTACATTTTAAGTTGTAATGTGAGCCATGCTCCCTGATTCCTGTTCTGAAAAGACAGGCTGGGAACACTGACAAGCTGGAAAAACAAATAATAATCCGGCACTGAAAGAACTTAAAATTCGATTCTCCCTTTCCTCGTAAGGAGGGATGCTGCTAATAATAAAACTGATACAAAAACACACAAATATAACGATGATGGGGTGGCATGAAAGACAAGCTTAAATATAAGCACTGTGAAATATTTAGACAGGTAACTATCTTCCGAGATCAAACGTATATCTTGAGATAGGTTTCATTGTATTAAAGTTGAAAATGATTGCATTTTTCTTCTAGTTCACTTTGATACACTACAATGTAAAAATCAATAATACTGCTATATTGAAGGGTCACAACAGAATGTCTTCCTCATTTCTTTTATGTGTGTGTGTGAATGGCAATGAGTATGATATTTTTAAAAATTGATTTTATTGGTACATTTTATATACACAACATGATCACACTTCACATTGAGAATTTGTATCAGTACCTGAAACAACTTAATTCTCATGTTTTCCCATTCTCCTGAGCCCCCAGTCCCTCTGCCCCCTTTATAGAAAAGTTTTGCTTCCTTTCTTACATCACATTTTTTCTTTCCCTTCTTTACTAACCACTAACTTTCTTTTCCCTTTGAATATTTTCTATGTCACCATATCTATTATACATTTTAGGATTCATTTATGTCTTAAGTTTCTCATACTAGAGAAAGATATGATATTTACACATCTGTGACTTATTCATTTCACTTATGAGTATGTCCTCAAGGTATAAATGACTCAGATTCAACACTGTTTTTGGCAGAGTAATACTCCATCTTATTTAAAAAACACACCTTTATCCAGTCTCCAGTTGTTTTGAGTTTGTTTCCTAGATTCAGCTATCACAAATGGAGCTGCTGTGAACATATGTGCACATATATCACTGTGATATGAATCTTTTAATTCTTTTATGTACATACCTAGCAGGGGAACGGCAAGGTCAAACAGCACCTCCAATCCTATTTTTTTGAGAAATCTGCACACTGATCTCCGCATTGGTTGCAACAGTCTACATTCCCAGAAACAGTGAAGAAGGGTGTCTTCCTCCCCCCAGACTCACCAACATTTGTTGTTGATTTCTTTTTTATTTTTTTGGGGTTTTTTTTTTTTTTTTTTTTTGAGACAGGGTCTCACTTTTGTGGTTCAGGCTGGCCCTGAGCTCAGCCTCAAACTCACATCACAGCAATCCTCCTGCTTCTGCCACCCAAATGCTGGGATTACAGGTGTGAGCCACCACACCCGCCACTGGAATGTGGTACTGGTTGCTGCTGGGCGTGAGTCTCCACACCCAGTATTGTATGTGGTTACCGGGGATCGAACCTGAGTCCAGTGTGCTTGCAATACAGCGCCGGAATCACCGAGCTAACTCCCCGGCCCTGTTGTTGATTTCTTGATAGCAATCATTCTTTGTGAAGTGAGATGGAATCTCAGTGTTGTTTTCATCTGCATCTCTCAAACAGCCAGCGATGCCAAGCCCTTTTTCATATGCTTCTTAACTGCTTTTACTTCTTCCTCTGAAAAGTGGTCTGTTCATTTCAGATGTCCATTTCTGATGTGGGTCTTTGAATCTGGGGTGGTGGGGCTGATTTTTTAAAACTCTTTATATATTCTAGATATTAGCTCAGTGTCTGAGAAACAGCTGGTAAAAATGTATTTTTCCATATTGTTGGTTGTCTTTTTGCTCTGCTGGTGGTCACACTTGTTGTGCAGAAGCTTTTTAGTAAGATGAGATCCCAGCTGTTGATTCTTTCTGCTAGTTCTCTTGCTGTACAGGTTTTATTGATATCTATAACAGGCTTATAGATTCCTGGATCAATATATTCTCTTGATATACACAAGAAAAAAGATTAAGACTGTATTTAAGATAAATATTAATATCCCAGAATTTCCTGGCACATAACTGTGGTTAACTCACAAATAAGACTATCTGGATGATTAGAATAATCATGAGACAAGTATGATCTTAGAGTTCACTTTGGACTAACAGGCACCAGCAAACATACTTTAGCTCAGTGTTGCCTGGAAAGGATGCCAAGAAACACAAGAAACCAGGATAGAATCAATCCCTCAAGGTTCACTAGCTCATTCTCCCTCAGGATGCAAAGTGCACTTGCATAACAAGTACCATGATGTAAGACTCCATCCTCCTTGACTTGGGAACTTGCAAACCAGTGAAAGGGGACAGGATGGCCAAGGGACACACTTATCTCTTTCCCATGCATTTAAGATCACAGGACCCACTTGTTACCCTACTAAGGCTAATATGAAATGCATGAGGTGTGCTGGCAGGGAGCCAATGGCATCTGCTGCTCCTTCGCAACAGGCAAAAGACAATGAGCACCACCCTTGCTAAATGAAGGAGGAAACATCAGCTCACCATCAACTGTCACTCGATACCAGAGAAAAAGGCACAGAAGTTGAATGTCACATCAGCTCCAAACTCAACACCAAGAAGTGTGGAGGATTCATGCCCAGATAACATGAGCATATCTAGCTATAAATACATTCTGGACATCCACTGCATACAGGGGACCGATGAGGTACCAGCGTCCTGCTACTTACCGTACATTTGCAAGAAGACTTCTTGGCATCCCATACCCTTTAAAGGTATGAAAGAGTCATGAAGCCATTCTTGTCAGTGTAGAGCCAATGAGTATTTCAGTGCCCTCATAAACTAGCGACTGCTTCTGGAAACTCATGTGGGTTCTGGGAAGATTGGCAGAGAACTTACCCTAACCTGAGGGTTCAACCTTTCCCACCTGGACCCCTAAAAACTCTGTAATGTTATTCCCCGGGCCCCCACCCCCCAAAAAAATCTATTTTGGCATCCATCTGACCTTACATGAGTCAACTCTCCATTTACTAACAGCGACTTTACCAAGGTCTCTGTCCTTCTGATCTGAGAATCTGGAAATCAAGGAGCTCAGGGAAGGTGGAAGGTCACCTCTATCACTAGCTTGAGTATGGAGAGCTGCAGGGTCTTGCAAGTGGCCTGGTCCAAGGCTGACACTTAACTGCTGTCTGTGAGGGTCTGCATTAGTACAGTGTATTCCTTACTTTGATGTGAGGATCCCAGTGAAGAAAGTATTAAGAGTACTGTTTTAGGCCACGTATCCTCATAACAGAATATGTTTCTCTGTGGGGTCTACTTTCTTTGCTATCTTCCTCCTTGCAATACACCACTGGCAAATTCTTGTAAGTGAAATTTATTGCTTTGAACAGGAACACAGAAGGAACAATAAGGGTAGTGGTGGAAACTGGGATAGTAACAAGAATCCCTGCCTCTCCATATACAACAGTAAGCATAGAAAACACCATAAAGGCCAGACATCCTCGATGACATCACACTAGGCCTGATGACCAGCCAAGGCCATCTCAGGATACCTGAGCACAAAATATGGCAACATTAGATTGGGCAGAAGCTCCTTCTCAATCTCACTGAGGATCATCAGGCCCTGAGCGTGGGCATAGGTCCATTTAGACTTAGTCAATTATTAACTGTCTTAACTCTAAACATTTTTCTACACTGCTATATATACCTACATGAAGAGAACTATAAGATCAACAAGCAAAAACCATAGCATACAGCATGCCCTTTGCTCTGCAGGAACTCCTGACCCTTTCTTTAACTATCTCCACTGGCACAAAAGCCTTTCGCTCCACCACAACACTGAGACAAGTTCTAGAACTTTGTTCTGCAGAGAAACCTTTAACAAATGTTCTGCAGCCATGATTCCTATGCTTCTGGCTCAGAAGGAGGCTGTTCCACCACAAGGCTCTGGGATATAGGAAAAAACAATCCCAAGACACACTGATCCTTTAACATTTGCTTTCCTCTGGACATTCCCATTCATTACACTCTCAGTCATTTAACCCAAGGCATGTCCTTAGCAACAGTCACACACTCCACCCCACCACTGTCAGTTAGCTAAGTCTACTGTAAAGGTTACTGTATTGGAGAGCTTGAAGACCCCCCGGCAAACTTGGGAAAGGACTCAGCTGTCCTTGAACATGTACTCAGTGAGGAAAATGTCCCAGGCAAACCTGGGAAAGGACTTAAGTGTCCTTGAAAGTGTACTCAGTGTGTGTTGGGGGGCGGGGGGGATGACCCCTCCCCCTGTGACTATACATATGCAAAATAGTCACACACTGACTTCTGGGAGGGACCGGTCTCCCCTCCAGAGAATCTGGAAGTGACTAGTAACAGCTTGCCATTTTTTTTTTTTTCTGGAGAGGCTACATAAAAGGAAAAAGGAACACCAGGAGAGAGAGCAGCTAGCTAGGCGGAACACTACTCTGAGGATGAGCTGAGGCCCTCCATGCTAGTTTTTTACCCGTGGTGTTGGTGGTGCTGTTTGCTAGAGTGAGGACAAGCTAGACCCTCCGTGCTGTAATCTGTCTGATGTTACGGTGTTGTTTTGCTGCAGTGATAATTATATTCTCAAATTATTCTTTCTACAATTTTTACCACTTTACTTTAATATAGGTAGATAGATAGATAAGAAAATTCTCATTTCTAGCGTGTTTCAGTTTCATTTTGCGTATCGAACCTCAATTTCTAAGTAAAGATATACCAATTCAGCAAGTTTTCTTCCTTTGCTGAAACATCTGCAGAGGTTCACATCTGTACTGATTTAGAACTTAGCGATGGTGATCCAGATCCCTGATGTTCGTTCCCAAGCTCAGAGTGAGTTCGAGAACCCTCTCTGGAAAAGAGTCCTGGGAAAACCCATCCTTATGTGCTCCACTTTTCTATGTCAATCTGCACAGTCCCCACCTATGTCATCGTATCACTCGGGGTCCATCTTCCTCTGGACTCCTCCGACATTCCCACAGCCCACCTGTGCAACAGTAAATGAATCCAATCTCAAACCCAAGAAAATGACCTCATGCCACTCTGAGTCCTAATACAAAATTCATGCGAACTTCCAGCCGGAAATCAAAAGCATCTGGTATTTCCTTATGACAAGAAAAAGGCACTGAACACCACACTTGCAAAATAAAGGTAGAGCCAACAGAAGTTCAGTCAGTACTCAAACCGACACCAGATAAAAAGGCTCAGAGGGCGCATGGGGCATAAACTCTGAACTCTGTATTAACAAGTCCAATAGTGGATATGCACACAGAAAACATGCAAATGTCTCATTATGCACACACTGCTGACATCCACCTACGTATCTCAAAGACTTACCCATCAAGGTGTCTAATGAGCTATCACTATCCCGATGTTTACCTGATATTTGCAAGACGTTCTCTCCACAGCCTTCTTGACCTCCTGCATCTCTTTTCAAGGAACACAGAAAGACACGGAGAAGACAGTGTTGGAGTTGGTGCTGAATCGCAACTGGCATGAAGATATGGGCGCTGTACAGACCTACTGAGGATTTCATTCCTCCACTTCTCCCATAAACTATTGAATGACACGTAAACTTACCTACATGTTCGAATGACTGTCAAGAATCCATCCCGTCCACTGAGTTCAACCTGTCCTACACGAACACATGCGAATTTTCCAATCCTTACCACTCAGCAAGCAGGGCCTCAACATACAATAAAGCCATGACACTCTTGAAATGTTCACAGCTGTGCAATCCATTTGACTGCACTGAAGTCAAGAGTCCCTTCTCTGACAGCACCACTGAGGTCTCCATCCTTGCTGACCTGAGCACCTAGAAATCAAGGAGAGGTCGTGAATGCTGAGGGCAGCTTCATCTTTTACTTGTGTATGGGAGGTTGTGGGATCTTGGTGGTGTGGGCAAGTGCAATACTTTCCTGAAGTCTATGGCCATCTTCATGAGTACTCGTTACTGTCACATCAGGATCACTGTGATTAACACTGGAAATACTGTGTTAGGCCAGGTTTCTGTCCAACTTTTCACGTAAGAAAGAGGTCACTGTGTTTCTTTGTGGAGCTCATTTTCTTCTCTGTGTTGGTATGTGTGGTATTCCATGGACAAATCCCAGTAAGAGAAATCTTAGTTGAAAGGAAAAGCCTAGAAGCTTCAAGAGACAGTATCAGTAGTGATAGATAATAAGAACAATCTCTGTCTCTGCATGTGCAACTCAGAAGCTATCTTAAGGCTGAGATAGAAGCTTCAAGACCACCTTATATCAAAATGCGGTGCTAACTGGTTGATACTGAGAAAAGACTCCCATTTTATCTTCACTGTCACATATGTCAAACAGCAGAGAAAAAGCAAAAGTGCCCAAGGGTCCTTTTCCAATGTTCACATGAAACAAAGAAATGGTCCCATGGCTGAAGGCAGCAATGTCTCTCAAGATGTGATCACCAGTTAGGATCCTTGGGGACAAATCACAGAAACAAGACAGGCAGAGGCTCCTATTAACTTATCTGGGAACTTTGAGGCCCTACAACCAGATTATGTCCACTTCAGGACTTTCCTGATCATTTATAAGTCCAACAACAACAAAATTTTCCATCACTGTGTATATGTACCTCAAACATAGCCACACAACACAATCATACAACCACAGTATTCGGCGTGTACTTTGCTCTACAAGAACAGCTGGTCCTGTCCTCGGCCACCACTACTGGCACAAAAGGTTTTCACTCCACACTGATATCAGAACCAATCTGAGTGGAAAGCTATCATCGTAAGCTATCATCCTCCTCCTCTTCAACTACTCATCCAGGTGCCCTGGCCATCAAGCTGCTCCACCACAATGTCACTGGACCAAAGATAAAGGAATCCCAAGACATAGAAACTGCTGAACTTTCAGGTTTCTACATGTGACCCTAAAGGTGATCTCCCAGTTACTGCGTTGGCTCAGTCCTCCTTTCATCACTTTCTGGTGCCTGTACCCAAAGCACAGGTAGGACAGTGCATCTGAACCCCACCATCTCTTACTAAACACCATCCAATCTCCTGACTGGTTTTATAAAGCAGCAGTATCTTTGCACTTACCTGGAACCTGGCGATGTTCAAAAAGATGTCCTTCCACGGGTAATCGTGAGCTCTGGACATTTCATTGCAGGAGATGTACCATACATTCTATAATTATCTTTCCACTTTTCCATGTCCACTTGCACAATTTCTACATGCTGCATGGTGTATGGTTCATTTCCCTACCACAGCACCACATTCCTAGGGCCTTCCTGTGCCGGTATAAATGAACATATCTGAGGAAACAGTTGGGAAAACGCTCCGACTCACATCACCAGACTATGACACCTACTATGACAGTGCTCTGTTCTCCCACTCATTCTCCTTTTGGGAGCAGTATGAAAGGTACCAAATCTGCTGAAAGGGCTTCAAAAACACCTGATGGCTCCTGATGGTAACAAGGGAAACTGGACAACATCCGTGGCAAATAAAGACACAACCATGAAAAAGGCTCACCGTCTGTGAGTACAGATCTGTACGGGGAGAAAAGGAGGTGAGGGTGAATGAGCCACAGGCTATGAACCTCCCCCTGGCCATGTCCTGAGAGGCTTATCTTCCCAGTAAACAAGAGAAGCTCTCGATAGGCACGTGTTCCTGATATCCACTGGGATACTGAGGATCAGTGTTCCTCACTGAGGGACCAGGACTTTTGATTTTTACCTGGTACTTGCAAGATGTTCTGTCCACGGGGTTGCTGTCATCCTCCTGTGCTTCCTACCCAGAATGCCGCACCACCGCAATGACATTTAAACAAGGAACGAGCAATCCCAAGGACACACTGATCTCTCAACATTCACTGTCTTGTGCACTATATCCACAGAGACCTCTTGGTCGCTGGGTTGGTGATACGCCATTTGTTGCTTCCCTGGACACATGCACCTGTACCACAGACCTGGCAACACACACATGACAAGCTCATCATCACTTCCTGAACTCCATGGTGATTCCTCGTCCTGTCCTACGATGGAGGCCTACCTGGCACTTACCTGGTACCTAGCAGTATTCAATCGGAGCTCTGATGTTCACAGTTCATAGGAAGGAAAGCTGATTTTTTTCCTGGTCCACCTTTCCATGTACACCCACAACACCCATGTCCTTGTACATCAAGGAATAGCCAAGCAATAATAAACAGGATCTTTTGAGTACATTCCTGCATAACTACTCCAAGCCATGATTCCAGAACCCCGCGGAGGAAAACGGCCCCTTACCCAACTTATGCATCTACTGCATCTTATGGAATGCATAAGGTATGCAAGCTGGCATTCAGAAGTATCTCTCATCTCCTTATAATAAGAAAAGGCATGCAACACCACAGATGAAAAATAAAGGTGGGATCATCAGGAGGTTACCCTTACTGAACAAATCTATAGGAGATGAAAAGCAGTATTTGAACCTACAGGAGCCAAGTCCTCCTAGACAACATCCTAATGTCTACCTACATACATGCCCTTGAAATCTACCTGGATACTGAGGTCCTTGTGGGCCCCCATGGCTACCAACATCCTGATTCTTAACTGACATTTGTAGGAGGTTCCCCCACAGTCTTCCTGGTATTCCCAACATCTCCTCAAGCAGGCGTGGATAACAACAGAGAACTGGTGATGAGCGTTTGAGTTTCACTGAAAACTTACCTGCATACTAGGATTGTCAGGGTAACAATCAAACCTCTCAATCTGTGCAAACCATAAAATCCCTCACTGCTCCTTGGGGTACACCTCAACAAAATAAAACAAAAAACACAGACAATCACTTACCACATCCACGTGAATGTCTTGCCACTGACAAGGGGACCGATGAGGTCTCCGTTCTACCTGACCTGAGCCCTTGAAATCAAGAATGCTGAGAGACAACTCTGTCGCTTACTTGTACCAGGGGTGTTCCTGAGACCGTGTTCTTGGCTGGGCCAAGACCTACATTTATCTTTTGTCACTGGAGATCCACACGGATACGCTGAACTCATTGTGAGATCAGGATACCTGTGAAGAACATATCAAGAGTACCGCTTGAAGGCACGTCACCTTGCACCAGCACAGGTGAGGCCTGCAGAGGTCTCCCTGTTTCTTTGTGAAGCCAATTTGCATCTCTGCCTGGAGCTTTCAGTACTCCACGGGCAAATTCTGCTAAGAGACACCTCACTCTCTTAAACAGAAACCTGCAGAAACTGCAGTGTGGATAGTGATGCAAACCTGCCTCTTAACAGGAATCCTTGCCTCTCTGCATATAACAGCAAACACGGAAACCACTTTAAAATCCAGACATCCTGTATGAAAATGTGGTGCTTCCTGGCTGTACTGGAAAGAGTCTCCTGTTCTACCTTTGTTGTCATACATGTCAAAAAGCAGGGTCTTGTAGCAGTGTCCATGCAAAAAAAGAAGAGTGTCTGATGGCTGAAGGTGCAACATCTCACAAGACACAGGCACAAGTTGGACCCTCCAGAGCTTGTCTGCTTATAGAACATGGCACAAGCAAGTTACATAGAGACTCCTAATCAACTTAACTGATAACATCAAGCCCTGAGAACCAAGGATATGTCCAGTTTAGGAAGTATTTGACCATCTGCAATCCCAACAACACGTTTTTTCCATTGGTGTGTAAACTCACCTGAAAGTAGGTAAAAAAAAAAAAAAAAATCATTGTGTGTACTCCGGTATACAACAACGCCTGACCTTTTTCTCAGCCATCACCGTGGGCACAAAAGGCTTTCATGCCAGTTGATACCAGAACCAGTCCTGTGGGAACTCTTTCATCCTGAAACACTCATTGTCATCAATAGGGCAGGTGCCAAGAACCCTGCACTGAATTCCACGTTTGCAAAATAAAGGGGAAAACAGAATTTTACCATCTGCAGCCAAAAAAGTACCATTTAAAAAAGTCAACATGGCATAGGTGCTGAACAGACCTGTTCAGAGTCTCTATCAATTTTTTTTTCAAGGAAACCTGGAAAAACTACGGAAAAGAGGTTGTTAGTATACAGTTGATGAGGACTTTGTTTTCCTGATAAACCACGAGTAAATCCGGAATCTTACCTGAATGCTGGGATAAATACGGAGTGACAGTCTTGTGGCCTAGAGCCAAACATTTGCTTCCCACACAGCTGCAACCCGTATGCTTATTGTCCTGGGAAAGCAGGGCCTCAATAATGACAAAAACTGTACAGAATCGTTCCCTTCCTGCAAATAGTTTTAGCATGCACTTATTGCACTCATGTCAAGAGCTCTCTCCGAGAGAGTGCGGCACTTAGGGTGCTATCCTTCTTGACATGAGTGCCTTCAAATCAAGGAGGTGGCCAAGGACCCCCCCCCCCACTCACCTATGTACCTAGACATAGCAGGATGTCCTTGGTTCTCTTGGCCCCAGAACACACTCACCTTAGCTCTCTAAGAATCCACTGGGGGACCAAGAAACCACCTGTGACATCCAGATCTCTAGGCAAAGAACATCATGGGTGAGACATTAGGCCATGCCTCCTTGATTGGCACAGATGAAAGATGCAGAGCTCACTGTGTATTTGCAGAACCTGGTTAACTCACTACCCAAGTGCCAGCTGAACTCCACAGTAAACACTCCCCTCAGTGGAGCCCTGCAAACATCTCAAGGAGCAGTATCTGAAGCAATAGGAATTAGACATTAAAAGAACCTATATTGCTTTCTCTAAAAAGGCAAGCATAGGAAAATGCCTCATGAACCACTCGTCCTACAATAAATGGTGATGCTTCTTGGGAGCTACTACAAACAGCCTGTTCTTTTATTTATTTTGTCTCACATGTCAAGCAGGAAAAAATCCAATGGTGCCATAAACCACCCTCCCAGTGTTCACAGAAAAAGAAAAGGGTGATCCATGACAGAAGCAGGCAATCTCACAACACCAGATCACGAGCAAGTGCCCTTTGTGGGATATCTCTGGTAACAACATACGTCAAGACTAGGTGGGGCGGAGTCTCCTTTTACACCCTCCTTGGGAACATAAGGACCTGGGAACTAGGCTTTGTCCTTCTTGCATAGGACTTACCTGATGATGTGCAACATCAACTGAAAATACTGTCTACACTGTTGCATATGCCTAGAGACCTGAGAGAAGACCAAGATCATCACACATAAAACACACCACTCTGCGTGTATTTTATTGTACAGGTACACCTGGACCTTGAACAGACACTTTTCAGAGGAAGAAATAGAAGCATCTAAGAAGCATATGAAGAAATGTCCAACATCACTAGTCATTTGAGAGATGCAGGTGAAAACAACACTGAGATTTCACTTCACTCCACAAATAGCTGGTATTGTGAAATTAACCAGCAATAAACGCTGGCGAGCCTGCAGGGCTCCACTATTGATGGGAATGTAGACTGCTGCAAACACTGTGGAGATTCCTCAAAAACTAGAATTAAGGTCCCATTTGACCTTGTTTCCCTGCCAGGTACTTACACAAAAGAATTAAAAGATTCATATCACAACAACATATGTGCACCCGTGCTTATAGCAGCTCAGTTTCTGATATCTGTATCTTGGAAAAAAACCCAAACGCCCATCAACTGGTTACTGGATAAAGAAGATCTGAGGTTTTAAAAAAATTTAAATGGAGTGTTATTTGGCCATAAGAATGATAAATTTGAGTCATTTATACTCAAATAGACATACCTTGAGGGCATACTCATAAGTGAAATAAATAGGTCACAGATGTATAAATACCATATCTTTTCTCTGGTATGAGAAACTTCAGATACAAATGATTTCTAAAATGTAAGACAGATAGTGTGAAATAGAAAATATTCAAAGGGGGAATAAAAGGGCCTAGGGGTAAGTAAAGAAAGGAGAGAAAATATTTGATGGCAAAAAAAAAAAAAAGAAGAAACTAAGCTTATATAGAGAGGGCAGGGGGTTGAAGGGTAGGCAGGGGAATGGGAAAAAATGAGAATTAAGTTGTGTGTTGTAGTGGTACAAATTCTCAGTGTTGACGTGATCAGGATGTGTATTTTAAAAATGTACTCATAAAATTGACTTTAAAAAAAAAGAATTTTATAAACCAAGCAAAGAGAAATCACACGCTTTTGAACAAAAATTTCCCAAGGTCCAAGGATAAATATTCACAGTGATAAAAGCCTGGATGTTAACCAGAATCTCTGTGTCTCCATCTATGACAAGTAAGAAGAACACCTTATGTGCCAACCATCCTTTAGGAAGATGCAATGCTTAAATGTAGTGACTTGGAAGAGTCTCTGTTGTACATTTATTGGCACACACCGGAAACAGCAGGGAAAACAATGGGGTCATACTCTCTGACCACTAGCTGGGCTTCTCACAGGATATCTGGTGACCAAACATGAAAAAAGTAGGATTAGGTAGATGCTCCTTTTCAACTCGATATAGGAATATCAGAAGCCCAGTTCTGCCCTATTTCCACATGAAGACTTAGCTGATCATCTGAAATCTTGACTCAAAAAATATTTCCATATTATTATATGTACATTTCTGAAGGGAATTCTAAGTACACATGACCCTTTCCTACACTAGTGATACAAAAGGCTTTTATTCCACCTTAACAGACATAATTCAAGCGAAGCTCTACGCTGTCAATACATCCACCCTAATCAGGTAATTAGTGATCTCCTAATACTCATGTGCTTCCTGCACAGAAGGATGGTCCATCGTGGGAAAAATAGTACCAAGGCACATGAAGCTTGGAACATTCATGAACCTGTCCCATACCTCAAGGGCAAATTCCTGGTTTTGATTTGGTTTAGCTCCCCTTTCATTTAGCCTTCCTGGGCCTCTTCACATAAGTATGACCGGTAAAGCCCACAGGGACCCCCATCATCACCTACTGAAATAGCCCAGAACCCATTTTAGCACCACAGGGGAGGTACACATGTGTGCACACCTGGAAACAAGCCATGCTGGGTGGGCTCACAGTGATTTCTGGATCATTTACTGGAGGAGACACTGAAGAAAAACTATCATTTACGAATCCCCTCTTCCTTGTCACTTGTGCAATCTGCACATCATCCTACCATGTGTGTTCCATCACGACCTCAAGACTGTATTGCCTTGGAATACCTGTGCAAGAATAAATACACATATTTGAAAAAAACCTACCAAACTGTTCCAATTCATGACTCAAGAACCTATCCTTTGACAATACTCTCCTGCCCCAATTCACCCATTAATAGCCTAGTAAGCAATGTATGAGATCTGCAGATAATGATTCAAAACCATCATGCGCTCACTTACAGTAGCACAAAAAACAATGATCTCCAAACTTTCCAAATAAAAGAGGAAATATTGGAATTTTTTCCATGTGTAGCCAAGTAAGTATCATTTAAAAAGCATCCGTGTGGCAGAGACCCTGAACTGTACACTATCCCAGCCCTAGTCTATACCCAGAAGACCTGAAAACTGTCTCATTATGCATATGCTTCTACAAATTATTTGGATACAAATGTTCACAGTATCTTGTTACCTAGCATTTGCACGATGCTCTATAATGACAACAGGAACAGGTTGTCATTACAGACTCAGTGAGCACACTGGTGCTCCCACAAACCATGGAATGCTCTGGAGACTTATCTGGATGCTAGACTGAGTGCAAGGTAGTAGTACTCTACTCACACTCAAACATCTGCTTCCCGCACATCTTCCAACAGTCCTATGCCCACTGTTGTCCTGAGAAGGCCTCCATAATCACAAATTCCTGCACAGAGTCACTTCTTTCAGGTTCAGAATTTCAGCATCCATTTGATTACCCTCTCATAAAGTATCTTCCAGAGACAGCAAGATGGAGAGAGAGAGACTAGCATAAAGGACGCCATCCTTCCTGACTGAGCATCTTCCAAATAAGGAAAGGGAAAGAAATGGCAAGAGACATCTTCTCAGTGACCTGTGCGTGGAGGCACTGGGGCCTTCTTGGTTCCCTTGACATGAGAGTAGATTTACCTTAGGCCTCTAGGGATCTGAATGAGTACATGATCACCAACTGTGGCATCAGTTTACCTGTGAAAACAACGTCAGACACACGGCTTCAGGGCAATGTCGCCTTGCACTGGCACAAATGAAAAGTTGTCCACATCACTACCTTCACTACCTGAGTCCTTGTGATACTTCAGAGGCAAAATCTGGTAAGAAAAGTGTTTTTTCCATTTAAATGAAACCTGTTAAAGACACAAAAGTCAATAGTCACAGATGTGGAAACCTTGAAAAGTCAAAGGATGTCCTGGGTCCCCATATACAACTGGAAACATGGATCATACCTTCTGCACCAGCCACCTACAAGAAAATGCCATATTTACCAGTATGCATTGTAAAGAATTTCATGTTTTACCTCCGTTGTCACACATGTCAAACACAGTGAAAAGGTCATTATGGTCCCACTTAAAATTTTTCTGGAAAACAAGATGATGTCCCACAAAAGAATGCAGAAACATCTCATAATCAGATCACCAACTCAAGCAGTGTGGGACACCTGGTGATGAAACACAGCAATACTAGATTACATGAAGACTCGTTTTTGATCATTTTAAGGAACTTCAGGTGCTGAGAAGCAGTCTTTATGCAGCACTCTTTATGCAAAAACTTTTCAGCCAAGTAATATTCTACTGTATAAGGGCAACACATTTTCTTTAAAAAGAAAAATTTAAAAATAAACATACTGTATCATAAAAAATAAACATACTATAGTAAGTACATGTAGCCATTTCACAGGACTACTATAAATACATACAAATAAAACTTAAAATCTGATGGCCTGGGCCAAGGCCCACACTTATCTAATGTCTGCAGAGATCTGTATGAGTCTGACATACTCATCAACGTGAAGACAACATCAA
>PVIR01022958.1:0-27594 GCA_004026965.1 Petromus typicus | reverse complement strand
TATGTGGTTACCGGGGATCGAACCTGGGTCCTTGCGCTTGCAAGACAGGCGCCGGAACCACTGAGCTAACTCCCCAGCCCAACTTCTACATTTTTGATGGGAATATAAACCAGTAAAATAACTATGAAAATCAGTATGGATATTGCTCAAAAAAATTGAAAGTAGAAATTTAATTTGGCCCGGCTATTTCCTTCATAGTTATATCCATTAAAGAGTTAACGTTGTCATATTACAGTGATGCATGGTTGCCCATGTTTATAGCAGCACCATTCATAATAGCAACATCTTAGAAGTGGCCTACATGTTGATCAATAGAGGAATGTATTAAAAATGCGGTATTTATATGTAATGGATTATACTCTGCCATAGAGAATGATAAGGTTGAGCCATTTGTAGCAAAATAGATGCACCTTAAGATCATAGTGTTAACTGAAGTAAATCAGACACGCAAGCTTAAATATGACATGGTTCCTCCTCTATGAGAAACTAAAATCATAGAGGAAGACTGGAAACCAAAGATAGATAATAGGAAATACTCAGGCCAAGATTTCTCAAATGAAAAGTAAACCAAGAGATGGGGTGGAGAAGTGAAAGGAAGGGCATGAAAACAAATGAGGATACATCATGTACATGTGTGAACTTCCCACAGGAACGTGACCATCACATACCAGAAACATTCTTAACAAAAAATAAAAATAAGAAAAATAAAACAATTCTAAAAAAGAAAAAGAGGCCATGGGGACTTCTTGCTTCAGGATATTTCTTAGAGGGTCGGAAGCTGAATGAGTAATCAGAAAAAAAGAAGATAAACAGATAAAGCAGCACATAAAAAACAAGTAAACAAGAAGTACAGCTTACTAAAGATGTATGTGAAGGCCTAGTTATTTAAATGTTTTAATTGCTATTATAAAAATAATTTGCTCAACTTTGAGTGCAGTTGGAAGCCAATCACATTATTTTAAAATCCATGTTTGAGTTTCTGCCATCAGTACTTTAAATCCTTTCATTACTGTTAATGCAACAATTAAAGATAATAAGTGATTAATAACAGTAATTAGCAAATAATATGTTTTAGCAGGGCCTATAACCTATTGGTTTCTGCCAAACCATAAAAGTAAATTCACCATAATTAAGCCATGTGTGGATCAGGTGTAATTCAATTCCTTCCTTTCCTCTTAATCTTTTTCTTCCTACTCTTCGTTCCTCTTTCCATCCTTGTATTGCTCAGTGCTTACTAGAGAAACAGATATAACACAGGATATTCTGATATATAAGAATTTACAAGGACCAGAGATTTAGCTCAGTGGTTCCGGCACCTGCCTTACAATGGCAAGGGCCTGGGTTCCATTCCCAGAAACCACATACAACAATGATGGGAGTGGAGATCACACTCACCAGCAATCAGAACCACATGCCTCAGTGCCTGGCATGGTGGCTCATGCCTGTAATTTCTGCACTTGAGAGGCAGAGGCAGGAGGATTGCTGTGAGTTCAAGGCTGTGCTCAGGGCCAGCCTGAACTACAAAGCCAGACCCTGTCTTTAAAAAAAGAAAAAGAAGAATTTACAAGATTATCTTACAATGCCCACAGAGTTGGATTTAGAAGAATGCAGAGAGTCTGTCTGCACACTGAAGATGAAGGATTCATTCAAAGATCTGAAGCTCCCTGCAGTGTCCTATGCAAGTCCTAATCAGGAGGTGAATGGTTCTGTGAAGGAAAATTGAAGAGTCTATGACAGAGGCTGAGAGATCTGGGCTGGAAGCAGAAAAGTCTGTGCTGGAAGCCAGGAGATGATGTCCAAGGTGAAAATGAAGATGAACTTTGAAGGAACAGAAGTCACCCTAGGGTGGATCTTCCTCCCCCTTGGGTGTGGAATTGCCAAGTCAACTGAATTGAGCTTCTCTTACTCAAGTAGATACAATCAGATCAGCCACCACAATCCATTTATTTCTTTATGTAGCAGTGTTTCTTAACATATCACTTCATGGGGCAGGCCCAGGCTAAGAACACAATGATAAACAACAAAACCATCAAACTGCCTGCTTTCTTTGGAGGTAACGTATGACAGAGTTTCCAAATGACACTTCTTGTTAAATAAAAATAAGTTATAAGGAATTATTCAAAATAAAGTGAGGGATCGAATCTATTTCTTTTTCTGAACTACCGATCTTTGTGTGAAAAAGAGACAGTCAATTTTAACTGATTAAAGAGATCATTCTTTGTCATGGGAACTACACAGGAGTCCATTGTAGAATATCTAGTAGCATCCTCAGTCTCTGCCTACCAGGTGCCAGCAGTACCCCAGTCCAGATGGGGCTACCCCAAAATGTCTCTGAACATCACCAAATGTTGAGTAAGGATGTCTGGTATTTTAAAAACATGAAAAGGAGCTCTCTTGGTATTACTCTGTATCCCTGCTGCATTCTAACACTGAGGAAACTATACTAGTAATAAAGCAGAGGAGGAGTGTGTGTGTGTGTGTGTGTGTGTGTGTGTGTGTGTGTGTGTGTGTAAGCCAATGGGGAAGCTGAACATTTAAATTTAGGATCTGTTGGTATTTTGTCCTAAACACTCTTCCCCAAAGTCTTGCATTTCATGCAACAATATTGGCTTTTATTTGACACATTTACAGCGATGGAATTTATTGAGGCATAAAGAATGCATCAGTTAAACTTACTGTGACAGTTTGCTTTTCTTTTCTTGAAGACCTAGGCCCTACACATTATCCTGCAAAAGTCTTCATTCAGTGTTTACAAGAGCTAACATTCTATTAGATTTAGATCGGCCAAATTTATGATACATTAAGCTTGTATTTTATGTGTTATTTTTAAGTTTTTGCCTGCTTTATGGGACTGGGATTGCAATCTTACTAATTCAAATGATTTTAGAGGTTTATGGTTGTTGTATCTTGCTCGTGTGACATATTGTTGGTTATATCTATGATTTATTTGCTACTAAGTCCTTGGTCAGGAACACAACTCCCAATTATCTAACCAATTATAACATTGTTTCATGGGAAAACTACATCAGCTGAAATTGTTGACTAACTACAATCAAAATGAGCAGCTTGATAGAAGATAAACAAAAACCAAGATTTTATTTTGGCCAATAATCAACCACTTTCACAAGAGAAGTCAGTCCTAAGTAATTCCATGTATTATTGATTTATAGTATGCACTTTCCCATGCTGAAAGGAGCCATACTTGTAGCTTTTTTTATTGTTAAGAGGGCCAATTGGAAAGACTTGTTCTGGACAATTTCCAAATTAAAAATAATTGGTTTGTAACAACAAGATACAGTAATCTTTGTCCTGAAAGACTGCACATTCAGGTAATTACACATGTCCAACAAAGCCAACTTCATTGTACTACAGAGTGGAATTCCCTGTTTAATTTTTATAGCATAGGATTACTTTGATTTCAGTTCATTTGTCCTCTGTTAATGTTCGATATTGTACCGGTTAGGTATCAGTGGCTCTTGTCAGAGAGCAAACCCAGATCTGAAAGTTCATTGTCAATCCCTTTAAAAGTCTTTTAGATAGAATTTCTAGACTATCAGACCAGAGAGACTCCTCTTTTGCTGGTCATAGTTTCTTGAGACTCAAGCTGAAGAGATAGAGAAATACTGCTACATGCCACAATGCCACATGGACATCAATTGCATAGCACATGCTGGTTACAGAAATATTAAAATGAGAAAAATAGTATATCTTAGAATGCAGAAATGACATCATCCACCAAATCTCTATTAGTTCACACAAAGTAATCAAACCTAAACTAGAATGGTATGCTTGCTGTTTAAAGCCATTTCAAGACAATTTCCTTTCTTCCTTATTCTAATCAATTTTTAATTCTAGTAAGAAATACTAGACAAGCTAATGTGGACTATATTAATGAGATATTGACAAAATAATGCTGCCTAACAAACAATTTCAGAACTCACTAGCACGTTACACAAGCATTTGTTCTGTCAGGCACAGTTCTGCAGAATGATTTGCACTGCAGCTGAATAGAATCGACCCATTCTTTTGGTTTGGCTTTGGCTTGTGGGCCAGACCGAAGCTGCTGGGTGTTCATTGTAGGGCTCAAGCTGAAATGGGAAGCTCCATCTGGACAATGTACCTTCTACGGTGGATTCCCAAAGCACATGATTCATGCCAAAGTGCACGAACCCATTGAAGACATATATATGTCATGTCAACTCACATTCCATTGCTGATAGAAAAGCTTATGATGACATCCAACATCAATGAGTCAAGAAGACAAGCTTTACTTACACAAGAAAGGGAAAGAACAATTTTTATCTACAACTTCTCTCGAGGACTACACTTTGCAGTCCACAGTGTTTGCGTAAGGCTGCTCTCTTGTCCTAAAAGTGGATCACCTGACTTCAGCAGGCCACATATTATTTTGTCATAGTGATTACTATATTTTAGGACAAAGCTGATAATGCCTATTTTTTCAGTTATAAATACAAAGCTTTATCCATTTCTAGAAACTTTTGACAAGCCAATTAATATCTATGCTTGTGATCTCATTTAATTGTGAGTAGAATCTTCACCAACACAGAAATCATCATGGAAGAGAAACAGTAAGCAGCAGAGTATAAAATGTGAACTGATAGGCTGAGAAAGTAAAGTAGGAAACACTGTATAATTTTTTTTTCACAGTGTGTAAGTCGGTGATTCAAATTATTTGGCAAGGCACCCGTATTTTAAATGGTTATATCTCAGAACTTAGACCATGTATTGGTCAGCTTTCCAGGTGCTGGCTGAACATACTCAATACCAATAACTTAAAGGAAGAGAAGTTTAATTTGGATAATAGTTTCAGGGGGTTCAGTTCATGGTTAGTTGGCTCCAAGGCAGAAACTTTATGACAGAAAGGGATGACACAGTAAAGCTGCTCACATCTTGGTGGCCAGGAGGCAGAGATCAGGGAAAGAATGTTCACAAAAGAGGGACCTTTCAAAGAACCATCCCCAGGACCTACCTTCTCCAATCAAGCCCTGCTATCTAGCAGCACATTGAACTATGAACATCAGTGGATTGACCCACTGATAAGAATAGAACCTCATAGTCCAGTCACCTGTCCAAGAGTCTCTGAGTCCAACCAAGTTGATAAGATGAACTGCCATAGATCATATGTCTACAGATGGTGTCACATTATGGAAGATATAAATCGATAGAAGACTTTTAGGATACTGCAACACATGAAACACTCTGTGGCTTGTTAGAAGGAACCATGCAGGGCATGGAGACTCACCCCAGCAGCAATCATTGCCACATATCACAGTGCCATGCGTGGGGGCTCACGCCTGTAATCCCAGCACTCGGGAGGCAGAGGCAGGAGGATTGCTGTGATGTGAGTGTGAGGCTGAGCTCAGGGCCAGCCTGAACCACAAAGTGAGACCCTGCCTAAAAAAAAAAACTTAAAATAAAAAAGAATTAGACAAGAAGATGTTGAATCTCCCTTTTCTGAAATCAAAGAAGAAAGACACAATTTTGCTGACAAATATTCTATTCTCTGTCCCAATCAAAAGTTAGCAGAATACAATAAAGAAAGGAAAGACTATCTCTGAAGATGTGATTAGAAGGTGGAACACACTTACCTTCAGCTCATTCTCAAGCAACAGTTATTACCTCCATGGCAAGATGGTTACCTGCATTATTAAGGTTGTTCTCTGATTGCCAGATGATTTTTCGTTACTCAAATTTTATATCCTATTTCTCTGGAGTCATGCAAAGATGAAAGTCACTAATAGTAAGACTTCAAGGAGGAGCAGTGCACTAACCCTGGTACTGAGAAAAGAAATCCTCAAATTGAATTCTAACTCAAGCATCATGACCTCTCTAGACATCTGCCCTGGATACCAGCTTATGGGAATTCAGTGTTTGGAACTAGATAATATCTGAAGCATTTCTGAATAAGGAGCCAGACAATTCATTATAGAAATTGTGTATGAGTGTTTAGTCTCTAAGAAAATCCTCAGAAATGAGAAACGTCATCAACAACATCAAACAAAATAATAATGGGAACATTTAAAACAATGCTATGCTAAGATATGGCCTTAAAAAACAGTAAACCAAGAAGATTACATTAAAACCAGAAAACTTGGTCCTAAGGGCAGAGAGTTATGGTTTACATGTAAAATGTAATCCCTTAGAAGTCTCACATGTTTGGAAGGTGGCTGGATATATCAGATTCACCAGTGTATTAATTTATTTATTTATAAGCTCAGTAGCTGAATGTGTTGATAGGAGGCGGAGCTGGGCTGGAGGTGCATCAATGGGAGAATGAACTGGAAGATTATGTTCTTGCTTCATGGCTGTTGTAGGTCCTAGTAATGCAAAAGCTCACTAATGCATTAAGAAATGGAGCAACTCTCCAGAAAGAATGGAATAGCTAGGCAAGGTGAGCAAGAGCCTTTTCTAAAGCTAGAACGAGAGGTCTTTGCTATGTATTCAGCTGTACAACTATTCATTCATTCAATATGGACTACTTGCTCACTCTGTTCCAGATCTTATGCACATACGTAAGTAAAGAAAATGGAAGTTGATGTGTATATCAAAACATTGACGGTCCCTGTTCTCCATCCTACTTCTAAAAGTTTGTTGCTACTCTTCTCTCTCTATCACTGAATATTGGAAGTATTCTGTGAATGGTTTGAGGATTTCTATCACTCAGTAAAACTGAGTCTGAAATAGAGGGCAGCCATCAAATGAGAATTCACTTTCTATTTCTGGAGATTGAATGAGTATGTTCTATATAGATGTGGACATTAAAGAAATACGCAGCAATTGTCTTATAAAAAATGTATCCAAACATTAGGCAGACAAGAGAGGAATTAAAGTGGGCAGTTGAAATTTATTTCTCTTTCACCTGTTTCTTCTTGTTTGAGTAACAACCTGTATTTTGCTTGTGATCTACTTCTACTTATCTCAGTGCACTCAGGCTGGATGTGCCTGCTTACAGCTGTGGGTGTGGGGTGTACAACTCGGGCCTGAGTCAGTGCGCCACACTCTCATCACAGTCATCAGTGCAAGGATAGGAATAAACACAGCAAGTGCAGATAAAGTAAATATAAGGCTTTGGTAATATCAGCAAAGACATGAGCTTCTGCACTGTTATGATATTGATGCTCTTGGAAGAACAGAACCAGTACAGTTGGGAAAGATAAACTGAGATCCTCTGGTGTTGCATGGCCACGGCACCCTCTCATGTCAGACACGAAGCCTGACCTCGAATAATCCTGTTATTGAGCCAGCAGGTCTCATCTTTTGTTGTATTCTGCTGTCTGGCATTTGACTTTTCAATCTTTTAACAAAAAAACTTTATGTGTATGTATGAGTATGTACACATAGTGTATCTATGTGTGTGAGATGAAGACATGATATGTTTTCCTTTTCAGTTTGTCTTGGTTTTGACATTTTTATTCGTTTCTTTGTATGCACAGATATGATACTTTTTGTATATCCATATATAATGCTATTGACAAAGCCGTAGGCATCTAGAATGGTTACAGATATTTGAATATATGATTTTTTAAAACTATAGCTAAGTATATAAAGAGGAGTAACTTTTGGCGCAAATAAACAAGGAGTCTAGGGACTCAGTTTGTTAAATGGTGTTAAATGAGGAAGAGTAATTGAGAATATCCAGTGTAACAATAATCTATCATCAAGAAGATGCTTTAAAAGTTTCTCAATTGTACAGTATAGATTTTTCAAAAAATAGACAAAAATTGGGGCCAGGGATATACCTCAGTGGTTCTGGCACCTGTCTTGCAAGTCAGGGCCCAGATTCATTTCCCTGGTAACCACATACAATACTGGGTGTGGAGACTCATGCCCAGCAGCAGCAATCGGTACCACATGCCGCAATGCTTGGCATGGTGGCTCATGCCTGTAATCCCAGCACTCAGGAGGCAGAGCCAGGAGAATCCCTGTGATGTGAGTTTGAGGCTGAACTACAAAGCCAAACCCTGTCTCCAAAAAAAAAAAAAGGAATAGACAAAAATCTACTGTTGCCATGAATTATCTACCATATTTTCTTTGTATCTCTGACTCTTCTGGTGCCTATAAAATACTTTTCTAATACTTCCTTTATTTTAAACTCTAGCCATCTTCCTCTAGAGGAAGGAGCACACCATGCTTTATTACCTTTCATTACCTCAACACTTCACATTATTTAGGGGAGGAAGGTTGCTCTTACAAAAATATATCCTGCAAATTTATAAATTCAAAGAAGAGAAAGTTTGTTTTCTACAGAAGTTCAAGGTGAGAGGTTAAAGTTGGTGGGAGTCAAGTGACATCAACCTTTCTTCTTTCTTGTGACCACATTATCTTTTAGGGCTTTTCCCTCATCTGTGTAGTAAACTTTGAGTTACAACAATGTCCAGGTTCCTCTTGCTTCCTAAGGTGCCTTGACCTAGAATATATGGTGCACATTGAAATTCATTTTTCATTTAATTTGGCTTTCTGTGTAAGCAAAGTATGCTTTAAGCTTTATATGTTTCCTGCCATGGAAGGAAAAACAATCATTGTGAATGAGATTAAGAAAATATCATCAGAAACACTGAAAAGTTTGATTTTATTAGGACTTATCCTCTTCATGATGGTATTGCTAAAAATGAACAGCTAAGAGCTGAGAGATAGAGGCAGGGATGGAAGGAGAAAGGGAGGGAAAAAGGGGGGAAGTATGGAAAGAGAGAGAGAGAGGGAAAGGGGAGAGAGAGAGAGAGAGAGAATTCTCTAGAAAGGACTGAGGAGATAGTCCTGACTCAGCCTATTTCAAGCCAGATCTGGTTACTTCCTGTGTGAGTGTTTGCATGTCAGATCCACATCCAGGAATGGATCCTCAATTGTGTTGTGCTTTTTGATTTTTATTTTTGTGGTCCCTGGGGATCGAATTCAGGACCTTGCCATTGCCAGGCAGGCATGACTCCACTAAGCCACAACCCTGGCTTGGTTTTTGCTCTTCTCTCTGCCATTTTTCTCAGCCTGATCCTGGCAGGGAATTATTAGCCCAAGTAACTGACTGACAATTGCTTTCTTTGGCCTCAGCATGTCTGTGAAACTCAGATGGAGAAAAAGATGCCCTTTCTTTGGATAGTCTCAGAGGAAAAAAAAGGGGGAAATAGAATGAGAAAATATTGCTAAAAGGAAAGTGAAAGATGAACAGCGATAAGCTTAACTTGTTTGTCTGGTTCTGTTTGTTTGTTTATTTGTTTTTGGTACCAGGGATTAAAGGACTTTGCACTTACTAGGCAAGGGCTGTGCTGCTGAGCTATATCCCTGTCTCCCAGGCTTAGGTCCTTCATATTTTTATTTTGAAATGCCAGCCATGTTCATTTGGATGATAATAGAGTGGGAAACCTATTGGACTTGGTGTAACAGGATGGTGTTGACCATAGTGGAAGCTCTTTCTGGGTGGATGAAGCCAGCTTCTGTGTCTGTATTTCCAACACAATGTGGTGATTCTGGGCACTTTTCTGCCTTTGTCACTGCTTTAAAGGTACAGACAGAAGTGTGTTAACAAAAATAGAAGCCATTAGTTTTATAATGATTTTTTTGTTTTCCACTGAAGAATGCTAATGTGTTTGTAGACCAACAGGTGACAGAGGTCTTTAGACCGTATGTTTCTAAATATTAGTGCTGTTGTGATCAGTTGGTACAGAACAGTCCTAACAAAAGGGAATTTGCAGTCTCTAAAATAGCATCTCTATGGAACCACAGAGAAGCAGGGAGTGAAGTTCACTCTTGTACTGAGATGATTCTGAGCCCAGGAAGTGGCTCTGACCAGTCCCTGGGGAAGGCTCTGATGTAGGGGAGACTTGAAATGGGGAGACCAAGGTTAGAATGGCCTGGAATATTCCAATCTTTGTGATCTCCCATGGCCAGTGTCTAAGCTTTCTGTCTTGCCAAAGAAGCACCCAGAATGTACAGGTACCCCATTTTCATCTTCCACAAAGACCTTTGTCTGGTTCCAAAGTTGCAATTTTCCCAGAGTATTGGTTTTATATTTCTGCCTCTCAAGGGGACTGGCTGGAAAGGGAAGCTGCCACTGCACTTTGAGAGAAGTAGAGAGGGCAGGCTCTCAATGGATTGTGGAAAAAGACAACCTCTTAACAGAAAAGTGCTAGACCAGCTATTTTTTTGAAATAGGGAAGTCAGATATCACTTTTACTCCAATCTAGACAAGTTGTATAACATCAGCAGTATTGAAACGGATTGTTTGTTAGTCCCTTTTCAATTGCTAATACACAGTACCCAACACCTACAATTTAAAGAAGCAGAGATGTATTCAGCTCATGGTTTCAGGTGATGCAGTCCTTGTTTGGCTGAGTACAAGGAGAAACATCATGGTGTGGTGGAGCAAAGCCGTTCTTTTCATGATAGCTAGGAAGCAAAACAGAGGAACAGTGCCAAAGAGGAAGGGGTAGGGACAAGAAATAGTACCCAAATTCATGCTTCTGTGATCTACCAGACACATCTCAGCACATGCTCCTTAATATTCTGATTAGATCAGAAACTTAAGTTGACACAAGTCAGCTTAAGAACCAAAATCATGATGGCCTCAGTCAGATTTCAGATTCAAATGAGATGCAAAGTGTTCTTCCCAGAAATGTTAAAAGAAATTGTTTCCCATCTTTGTTACTGTTGACATTATTTCCTGTTTTCCATGCCTCTATGAGAAGATATTCATTCTAGGTTTAGAGGGGTAAAGGTCTCTTTAGTGTTATGTTTACCATTTCTCCAAATTGGACTACATGGCTTTCAGGCTTGCTGGGATGTTTTCTGCATACCCAAGAGTTCCTATGTAGTGGATCTGCTACGGGAAACTGCAGGGCGTAGAGAGACCAACAGATGAAATGGGAGGATCGATTCCAGGGCCCATCAGACCGATGTCCAAAGGCTGAGCCCCGAACAAATGTGGAACTTCAGTTTGTGTACATGCTGCCGAGGGGGTTTGTGTATCTAGTGAGGATAAGCAAGCAGAACAAAGCCAGTTGTGTTATTTTCAGACTTAACACACCCCAATGTCCTTGCTCAGGTAAAAACAGGATGTTATGAGAAAAGGAGGCTATAAAATTTATCAACAGGGACAAAGTTACCGATTTTATCTGCATTATAATAAGAACAAAAGTCATATTGTTTAGGTTGGGGAGACTTGTTTCTTTTTCTAACTCTTGCTTTTGAGTTAAGGAGAGGAGATACCTTCCTCAGCTTTCCCAGTGGCTGGGGCATCTGTGCTTATCTCAAGTGTAGGACTTTGGCTTCTGCTTGCGAAGTTTTGGACATTTCTGAAGAACTCAGCTTCTTTCTCCACCACCTGGCCTTTGCAACCTGCCTCAATTTTTGCTTCAGCAGTGTGTACTGGCTCCAGGGCACAGTTCTTTCTCCTTGCCAAAAGTTGCAGCCCAAACCACAGTAACAGGCACGGCTAAAGAAAGCAAAAACACAAGGCTCTGAGCTTCTCAGTAAGTCTTCCAGGATTGTCTCTTTTGAAAGAATTCACTGACATCTTTAATTTCCTCCAAAATAGAACAAGATTTAATGAGACACCTATTGCATTTGGGGTTAATAAACACAAAGTATCCTTAATCTTAAGGCAGGCTTAGCAATGTTGCCATAATGATGAGTAAGTCTAACTTGCAACAAATGAGGCAAACATTCACTGCTCCTCAATAGAGACACGATTCTCTACAGGCCCCGGAGTTTTTCCTGCATGCCAGACTGTCACAGGCAGGCTTTGGAACACACAGGATTACTCACTGGAGATTTCCTTCCTGAGCAGTTTTAAGAGAAACCTGCTCTTGTGTTGGGGATTTAGCTCAGAGGTGCCCCACCTGCCTCACAAGTGCAAGGTGCTAAGTTTGATTCTCAAGACCAGGGAGGGGAAAAAAAAGAAGGTGAAAGAAAGAATTTCTCTCTCTTTTTTAAGGTTTTTTGAGACAGGGTCTCACTTTGTAGTTCAGGCTGGCCCTGAGCTCAGCCTCAGACTCACATCACAGCAATCCTCCTTCCTCTGCCTCCCGAGTGCTGGGATTACAGGCGTGAGCCACCATGCCTGGCACTGTGGTATGTGGTAATGATTGCTGCTGGGCATGAGTCTCCACACCCAGTATGGTATGTGATTACCGAAGATTGAACCGGGTCCTTGTGCTTGCAAGACAGGCACCGGAACCACTGAGTTAAATCCTTGGCCCAAGAGAGAACTTCTCTTAGTTACTGGGAGTCTTACGTCAAACCCTTAGGTCAGACCCCTTTCATGTGTGCTGCTTGGATGATTAGAAAACTGAGAATGGCTAGGGAGGGAGATGTCAAGCCTGTACTTTCAGGACGTAGTTGGAACCCCTGTAAAATAGGAGTTTAAGGAGACTCCTTTGACAAAAAGAAGGAGGAGAACAAAGTGACAAGTAATGCTTCATTGAGAGGAGGCACCCTCGGAGCTTTCAGAAAGGGACTTCCAAACCTCGGCACCCTGACTGGTTTAAAAACACATTGCAGTGTTTGACAACAGTACCTGCCAGAGGAGGCCATAGAATTTTCTGCTCTTTATGTTGAAGATTTTACCACCAGGAGGTATTTGATCTGGAAAACACCTGTTGAGAGCCAGCAAGATAAAGCCAGTAAACTCTTTGGACTAGAATTCTGACTCAAAATGTGATTTGGGCCTTATTGCTCATAATCATTAACTGTGGTCTTGCAGCATCCACTCATGTATCCATTCATCTAGGGAACATAAAGCTGCTAACCAGACATGTATGATGCAGTACTTGAGAGTCATTGGTGAAAATGAAAATGCTCTTTTATTTTCATCCAGAGAAGTAGAAAATCATCATGATGATCTATGGATCTAGAAAAATATCCACAGTCCCATCCTCTAAATACAATATCCTTCAGGGTATAAACATGAATTGATTGAGATTTTCTTGAAGACTGCTATGGTGTGGATATGGTTTGTCTCAGGTAAAATATATGTTGATGCTGAGTGTGGTGGGAACACAATCCCAGCACACTATTCTTACACACTTTCCAGCAATCTGGGAAGCTGAGGCAGGAGGACAGAAGGTGCAGCCCAGACCATGCAATTTACTGACTTAGTGATACCCTGACTCAAAATTAAAATGTTTTAAAAATAGCAGGACATTTAGCTCAGTGTGGAGCCCTGGGGTCAACAGCAAAGGTTGCAAACAAACCATACCATTCCAAACAGAACAGAATCAACTTGAAATCAACCCAAATGAACCAAAACAAGAAGAAACCTAGCATTGAAGTTTAGTTCTTCAGTGTAGCAGGGTCAGGAGGTGGGGCTTTGCAGGGGTGATTAGGCTATGGAATACCACCTACCAGAATTGATATTGCCTTTCTGGAAATATTATATAAGATCTTTTGAAAATGGATTAGAAGCCTTTGGAAAATACAGCTGCCCAGAACTGTGAACTAAATAAACTTCTTTCTTTTTAATGTTCCAAGACTTCAGTGTTTTGTTATAGCAACAGAAGATGGAAAAAGGGCCACACACTGCCAGCTTCTCTAGATAGACATGCAGTTTCTTGTCAGAAACTGTCTGCAGTTTCTTGTCACTGTCTGCATCTTTAGTAAAACTACAGTATTTGGTGTGACAGATCCACTCTAAGTTGTTGTCTCTCCTTTTCTAAGAGACTTTTTGTCATTCTCATCTTCACTCCTTCAGTCAGTCAAGTCATTCTGGAGACCTCAGCTCTTGATATTGAATGGTGATTGGAAACTTTCTTCTGCTGCTGCTGCTCAACTTCCTCAATGCCAACAATGTTCTGAAGACTGGTCTCACTTCACAGTGCATTTCCTGATACTCAATCCCCAGCGCAGTGCATCTTAGATCATGAGAACTGTTGCCCTTACAACAGAGGCATGAGGGAAGGTCCATTTTCCAAGCACCCATGGAAGGTCCTATCTATCTTGCTAGATCCCAAATCAGTTGATGTCTTCTGTTTGGACTTTTCAACCTCCAGAACTACGAGAAATAAGTTTTTGCTGTTATAATTTAGCCAGCCTAAGGTGTTTGGTTAGAACAGGCCAATATGACTAAGACATTGGCCTTTGGCCAAGGTGACCTAGCCATTTCAGTTCTCTATGTAAACCCTACAGGAAAATTCTTTACGACTGGCCTGGATGATTAGCCCATCAGTCATCAATGTGGGTCCAAGACCTCTGCTCTCTGCTTCATCTGATACTCATTAGAGGGTACAACGACGGGGAAGATGGACCACGTCTGGGGCTCCAGTGTAAGGTACTGTATAAAACACGGTCCCCATGCCCAAGAAAATTGTGAGCTAAGGTTTAGATAGTATGAAGCAGGGAAAGAAATGTAGTGCCTTAATTCCCCATGGCCAGTCCCCTCTCAATAAAATCAAAGTGAACACGTGTCATTCACAGATTCTAAGATGGTTTCATGTTCTGTGTATCACAGTACATTTGACTTCATGGTGCTGTGCCATTCTGTTGCTCATGTCAAGATTTGTACATTCTTGGGCTGAGGATTTGGCTCAGTGGTTCTGGCGCCTGTCTTGCAAGTGCAAGGGCTCGGGTTCAATCCCCAGTAACCACATTTAATACTGGGTGTGTAGACTCATGCCCAGCAGCAATCAGTACCACATACCACAGTGCTGGGTGTGGTGGCTCACACCTGTACTCCTAGCACTGGGGAGGCAGAGGCAGGAGGATTGCTGTGATGAGTCTGAGGCTGAGCTCAGGGCCATCCTGAACTACAAAGAGAGACCCTATCTCAAAAAACAAAACAAAATAAAACAAACAAAACAAAAGATTTGTACATTCTTGTGTCCACATGGATATGATGCTGCTCTGAAGATTCCTGTGCGGGACTCCAGTGTATCCCAGCTTAGTGTATGTAACAAGGTATCAGTGAAATATTTAGTGAATATTTCAATTGTTAAAAATCACAACATTAAAAGACACATTGCCACTATCTCCCTCAGAATATTCTCCTTTCCTTCAAATACTCTTATGCTATCATTCTTGCCACTTTCTGAAGTAGTTCTGGAAGTCTTCTTTCATGAGTGTCATTAAGAAGTACGATAAAAAATATGATGGATGCTGTTGCTAAGTGCCATCTAACAGAAAGGTGGGCGAATGCAAACACTGGTGTTCCCACGATATGGCATAGTGCAATGTCTAGCTCTTCTCCAAAGTCAAAATGACCATGAAAGGAAAGGTTTTGAGCTGATTCCGAACACTGAGAAACACATGATCTCCTTCTTGTTGGCAGCGTCTGAGCTTTCAGTAACTGCAGGACATTCAGGTTTATAAGAACTCTAGCAGCTCTGTTAAAATGAACTTGGAATTGAACTCAAACTAATATTTGTCCTCGAGAGGGAAACATTTTATAACAAGTAATGTTATAAAAAATTTTTAAAATATTATGTAAAAATTTAATGCAGAAGTGGATAAAATGCACTATGTATACACAGTGAAATTTTTTTCAACAGTGCAAAGAATGTATTTATATAATTTCTAGGAAAATAGATCTTGAGACTATAGTGTCTAGTAAGGCACAGAATATTATATATGTCATGTGGTTTCCCTTGGATGAGAAACTCAATTGTAAATAAAGAGTAAAAAGGGCAAGGTTTCTGGAAGAAGTAGGAAGAGAGCATCATGGAAAAGAGGAGAAGGCAGGGGAGGGTGGGAGCAAACAGGGATAAGACAACTAAGAAATGATATTGAGATTGTAACAAAAAAGTAAGGAAACAAATTCTATATATATGGGGGGGTGGTAGGGTGGGTGGGGCTATGGGAAAAAATGAGAATTAAGTTGTGTCTTATACTGGTACAAATCCCCATTATGGAG
The DNA here is from genome assembly GCA_004026965.1 of Petromus typicus. NCBI lineage: Eukaryota > Metazoa > Chordata > Mammalia > Rodentia > Petromuridae > Petromus > Petromus typicus. The sequence continues at coordinate 11,741 of PVIR01022958.1, read as the reverse complement.
TGCAATCATGATGTGTATATTTAATGTACCAATAAAGATAATTTTTTAAAAAAAGAAATGATATATTGTCTCCATCTATAGATCAATATCTCAAAATAGATGTAAATAAGAACCTCATTTAGGTAACATGGAAAAATACTTCTATATAATTTTAGAAATGTGCAAAAGAAATGTAATTTCTTAATATTCACTGAAGTGTCCAATCTTACTTGAGAGTGCCCGGCTCATTGATAACAGGAAAACAAAGAAACAAGAGGGACTTCCATTCTTCTTTGACATGTCTCCCTTTTCTGTTAAAAACCTACTTACATAGATTTCTTTCCTCTCTCATCTCTCTCTATGTCTGTGTGGTTATAAACACTCAGAAGCAGATTTAATTTTACTTATTTTGTTCATAACTCATAGTAGCCTTTCACTATTACAGTGTGTACAACTGTAGAAAGTATTCAGCCAAATATGCTTATTTAACATCCATTTCTTTCACAAGAATTTCTTTTAAAGGTACACTGCAAATCTTCAGTCTAGTTAATATATCTCTTTATTACTCTTTCAGTTTAAAATCCTTTATTTTCTTTTGCGTCCTTATCAATACATTCCCAAGTATTATCTTTCATTTAATCTTCCCTTTCCTTCTCTCAGACATAAAGATTATTCGATTCAGTTTCTTTTTTTTCTTTATTTCAGTGGTTATATTTTTCCTTTTTGAAGATTTTAAGATAATCCTTTTATATTCATGTATTATTATTTTATTTCTCTCAGTTCTTGCTTCACACTCTTAGCCTAAGACATTCTTTATTTTTTAGAAATAGTAGAATTGTTATTTTAAGGACTGACTGGAAGATATTATGAAAAAAGTGTTCATCTGGAATAAAGTATCTAGTTGTTGATGCTGATCATTTGCCTTAAAATATCATCATATGTTAAAATAACTTTTGTAGTTGAATTTGTTAAAATTGATATTTAATTCACGTACCTTGAAAATCATGTTTTGTTTTACAACTCAGTAGTTTTATTATATCTGCAAAGTTGTGCTGTCATGGCTGTTACACATCTGAGAACATTTTTATCTCCCCAAAAGGAAACCTCACAGCATCAGCAGTCATCTTGACTCCCTTCTGATCGCAGTTCTTGGAAAACACTAGTTTACTCAGTTTGTCTATGGATTCATCTGTCCTACATCATCCGTACAAAGAGAGGCACACAAGAAGGGGGAAAATAATAATATTATAACAAAAAATAAAGGAAACAAAGTTTATATATATATAGGGGCTGGGGGTGGTAAGGTGGGCAGGGCTATGGGAAAAAATGAGAATTAAGTTGTGTCATACACTGGTACAAATTCTCATTGTTGAGTGCAGTCATGATGTGTATATGTACTGTACCAATAAAGATTTCAATTAAAAAAAAGTGGCTCCTGAGTCTTGGATCTGTCATTTAATGTAATATTCTTAAGGTTCACATATATATCTCTAGATAGTTACTTGTAGTTCCAGTATGGACATGCTATGTGTTGCTAATCTGTTCATTACTTGATAGAAATGTGGTTTGTTCCACTACTCAGCTATTTTGAATAATGATACTATGAGGAGTAATGTACTAGGTTTTATATAAACCTTGTTTTCAGTTCCTTTGCATCTATACCCGAGAGGGAATTGCTAGATGACATGGCAACATTGGACTTAACTTTTCAAGTAGCTGTGAACCTGTTCTCCAAAGTCACCACGCCATTTCTTCGTTCAGCAGTGTATATGGATAGTACCTTTTCAAGATCTTTAATAACTCCTGATATTGTCTTTTTTTATTATGCATCTTAATAGGAGTGAAGTAGTTCTGCAGATTTGACTTTCAATTCACTGAAGACTGAAAAATATATGAATTATTTTTCACGTGCTTATAGTCACTTGTGCATCACTTTTGAGAAATTACTTCTCAAGTGCTTTGCTTAGTTTTCAAATGTGCTATTTGCTTTTAATTTTCAACTTATAAGAATTGTCTATGTATTATGAAAACTTTTTTCAATTATTTTTAAACTGGTTTTATTTATTCTTTAGTGTTTGGTAAATTTTACCATGAATATATTTGAGTCTTAGTTTTTTAAATGAAGCTCTCTCTCTCTCTTCCATTCTTTTCTCTTTTTCTTTTACCAAGTTAGTCACTTCAGTGTATCAGTATTTTCTATTTCTTCTTTATTCAGTTTTGTTAGTTTCTGTCTTTCTAGGAATTGGGCCATTTCTTCAAGGTAATCTTAATTGTTGGCATGGTTCATAATGTTCCCTTAAAATCGTTTTAAAAATGCTTTTAAAAGACAAATGATGGTAGAATAAATTAAAGAAGGAAAGGAAAAAAATTGATGGTAAAAACAAAAAATGGAAATAAAGCTTATATATATAGGGTGTGAGGTTGAAGGAAGGACAGAGGAATGGGAAAAAATGAGATTCAAGATATCTTGTGTACAGGTACAAATTTTCAATGTTGAATGTGATCAAAATATACATGTAAAATGTACCAGTAAGCTCAATAAAGAAAAAAATATATCAGTAGTAATGTTCCTTTTTTCACTCCTAATTTAGTAATTTGATTCTTGTCTCTTATTTTCTTAGTCTGGTTAAACAAGTATTAAATTTACATGTCTTTTCAAACAATTAACTTTCTTGTTGGATTTCTCTATTGTTATTTTATATTTATTTTTCATTTATTTAAATTAATTTTTAATCTTTATTATATCATTGCTCTTTCTTGCTTTGGGTGTACTTTGCTCAGCTTTTCTTTCTGATGGGCTTTTTTTTTTCATAATTTCTTGTCTACAGTTCTCCAACAATTAAGCACCCTTAGAATTTGCTCTACATCCTTAGAAATAGTTTCATTTTGCTGTTTGAACATATTTTAATCATCTAACTGAAATTTTCTTCCAGTAAGTCCAATGTCCGGACTTCCTCAGGCACAGGTTCTATTGGGTCTATTGTGCCAATGCATGAGCCCACTTTCTGTTGCTCTCCACATCTCCTAGCTTTGTGTTGAGACCTAAGCATCTAAAATAAAATCAGATAGCAGCTCTGGAAATCAGATTCTACTATCTTTCCAGACTTTATATTGCAGCCTTTTTTTATTGATGCTGATGTCTGTTTAGTGATTTTCCTGAATTTTATAAAGTGAATGTTAAAATTAGGATATGGAATGTCCTCCAAAGCTTCATGTTAATGTTTGGTTATTCTGGGGATATGGTGGGACTTTTGAGAGGAAGGCCTTTAGTTTATGGTGCACAATCTTGAAGGAGATAACGGAACTCCAGCCTCTGTCTGTATTTCTGTCTGTCTCTCTCTCTCTCTCTCTCTCTCTCTCTCTCTCTCTCTCTCTCCCTCTCCTTCTGACCAGGATCTGAGCAGCTCTCTTCATAATGTGATCCCTGCCATGATGTGCAGCCCCCTGATACTGGGTCCCCAAACAGCAGAGGCAACCAGTCATGGACTGCATCTGCTTCTGATATCTTGAGCCAAAGTAAACTTCTTTTTCTTTGTACTTCATTTTCTCAGGTGTTTGTCATACAGTGGGAAGTGAACACTGTATTTTTGCAATGGGTGGCTACGGAAGTCTTCACTTAATAACTTTAGCAGTCAATGAATTAGTGGATGGGGATTTCCTTACATGTTCAGTTCCCAGCCTTTTTCAAGGACGTGTGTGTGTATGTGTGTGTGTGTGAGTGCTGAGAGATGTCATCTGTGCTCAAGTCACCAGCTTAAAACCCTGCTTAGCTTTCGCTGACTGCTTCTGCAGAGCTTCAAGTTCAGTCATTGGTGTCTTGGTGAAATCGTATGGAAGTGTGGCAGGCATGCCCGAGCTTTCATCCACATCCAGCGTGTCCCCAGCAGGCCTCTCCTCCACTACCCCATGGGGTGTCTAGTGCCATTTTAACTATGGAAAAGTATTACTCTTCCACATTCTGTCTTTGGCACACACATCTTTATCTGAGTGGTTTCTTCACAGGCCTCCCTCAGATATCTTGGAGATTTTCTTTATGCCCTGTGATGTTGCACAAGAAACCGGACAGTTCTCTATTTGTCATGCCATTCCTTCTCTGCATAAAAATACCAGCATGGCTCTATCTTTAAAGAAACTGGCCTCTAGGGTCATGTTTCATGGTTCATGGTTCATGGCAAGACAGATCACAGAAGAACTTTTAATGAGTGATTTTGTCCATCAATCCATGATTCATGTCACTGAGAGCGGAATGTAACCCACAAACAGATTTAGTGTCAAGTCTGGCAAAATCCTCGCTCCCCCAGAAACCTTTGATGCCTCATTGCTCAACTGCCAGTAATGACCATTAGATTTTGAGACCTTTGTGAAATGGAACAAACAAATACCCACAAAAGGTCACAGCACCTCATTTGTACTTGCTGCTCCAAGAGTTGTTTCCCACAGAGATCTCCTCAATTTCTTTGTAAGTTAGGACTAGCATATGTAGATTCTGTGTTTACGTTAGTCTTTTGTTCCCACACAAGAGTATTCTTGCATCAGTCATGGTACATAAATGACATCAGTGTATCTCATTAGTGTCATTAGAAGCCTTCTTTATTTTGCTTCCAATCCAAACAATATGTTTGAGAATATCCAAGATCCTACACAATTCATGCACATTTTAGATACTGTAAATATTTTCAATTGTCCCATTGGTATGCAATATTGGAAGTCTAGAAGCATTCACATTAGTGACACAAAAGATATGTCAAGTCAATATCTTAAAGAAATGTTACACATATATAGCACATTGATATGGAGGCATATGGAATGCCCTTTTCTATTTGTTTTCTTCTGATCACTCTCATGACCCTAGATATTTTTTTCATTTTATCAGAATCTTCAGTGTTGCATATCATTTGTTTTTCTTTTCACGAAACCTAGCATACCTACACATACCCTCTCTCAAAACTGTAACACATTGGCTCAGAGATGTGTACATTTTAGTTCCACATATGCTTATACCACTGGGATATGGCAGTTTATGTGGGCAGGCAGATCTGAAAAGTATTAGCTTACCACAAGGCTGTTGGGTGGAATGTTTATACTTGGAGGATGGGAATACTTTCTCAACAAGGGAAAAATTCCTGTGCAGTCATAGGCATGTGTACATGCACACACACACACACACTTAGGAAATAATGTTACTATGGTTTACTGTAACTCAGTGTTGATCTTCTTCTCCCTACCTCCCACATGTACTTAATATCAGGTCGCTTTAAATAACATAGTAATTTCAAATTATTTAGAAATACTTGAAGAATTTTGAATGGTTTCAAACTGGAGTACGGCTCAACAAATTCCATGTTAGTGTCCTTTGAAGGTTGACCAGCTTCTCTTCCCTCCTCTCATGATAGCAGCTAAAAAGAAGATGACCAAAGTGAAGGGATTGTGCTGTCAACATCAATTATACTTTTTCTGGGCACTCCAGGTAACAAAAGAAACATTATTCTTTCTTATTCTTGTGCTTTTGTACACTTTCCCATTCAGGTTACACCATTTCAAAATTTGTGTCATTATTAATTATCTGAATTATTTCCACATGCATGCAGTATGCTTATTTTATTTTCAAGTATTTTAGTTTTATACCCAGAAGCAAGACACAGTTTTGGCCGATGTAAAGGTATTGTTGGCTGCCTGAGTGAAGACCGTCACCAATCTGTTACGCCTGCCCAAATAAAACATGTACTTTCCCAATTCAACTTCCTAATAAGATGGAGATAGATAGATAGATAGGTAGATTTCTACTCTTTGAAATCTCTACTGTTTCTAGTGCAACTAATGCATTATCTTTTGGGATATTAGAGTTCAATGACTTGTGGGATATCTATTTATTCTCTGAAATAATTTTCTCTGAAATCTGGACAGCAAGATGTGCCTCCCTGCTTTACCTGGAGCCAATTTGTATTGGGATAAATGTTTTGGTGTTTTTGCTCAGAGAACTGTGCTAAATTAAATAGAATACCCCTTTCCAAATTTATTTGCATACAAAATTTAATAATGTTAAGTGGCATTCTATGGGATAAATATGGGGAGGTATTACTTACATATATCAATAGCTTAATACAACTCATTGTGGTTTCACACAATCATCCTGCACTTTTTCTCCTCTCTCTCAGCAGGGTAAATGCATCTAGAAAATCTAGAAACAGCTGCAAATCAGTGAGATAAAAGTTAAAAATGAGAGGGGTCAAACAGCAAAGTCATATGCTGTTCAGGCTTTGGATCCTGTGAAAAGATGACAAGTCCAGGTTTACACTGGCAATGTCAACTGTTTCCTTCATACAGACGGGGATCCTGGGTCGTCAAAAGTTATTGTTTCTCCTTCAGATTGTCCTTTGAAGAGTCTACTAAGTGCCAAACTGAACAAGGACTTAGGAATCTCAGAAAAGTTTTTTTGTCTGTATAACACTCCTTGTGGTTATGAACATACTGAGGTTTTGTCCTACCACTCTCTAGAGGACTTTTTTATCCATTTCATATTCATAAATCATTCATGAATTGAAGCAGATTTGCATTGCTGTGTTGGAATAAACTTGGATCTTGCCTATCTTGTGCTTGGTTTGGGAAGCCTTCATCAGGAGAAAAGCCCATTACAGGACAAAGTAAAGATATGGAAGGAAAAACATAAAGGAATTTTCTAAAATTTAAACTTAATATTTTAAGCTTAATTTTAAAATTATTATTAATTTAAATTTTGATTTCACTTTTTAAATTAACATATTATATTTTCATCTTAAAAACAGAAAGAGCCCTCATCTCTGTGGGGATGTCAGTTGACTGGGCTTATCCACCAAATTATAGCCTCTGAGACTCAGGTTCTAGGGAGGGGTCCAGAGAACACAGTCTTGATTTCAAAGTTTTTATTTTACCCTGGATGTTGCTCAATCACTGCATTGTCCAGGCTGGCTTCAACTTTTGATCTTCCTGCCTCAGCCTCCCAGGGCCCTGGGATGATAGGCATGTTCCACCCAGCCTGGTCCATGCCCCGATTCTTAAGGAGACTCCATCCTCGCCTTCGGGCTCCAGAGTGTAAATTGTGAATGACATCATGCAGCCTTTGCCCCACGCATCAGGCACCCCCAGTGTGATTTTCTTGAGAAATTAATATAAGAAAAATACATTCACTTCCCCTGAGGACTCCACAGGTTTCTTCTTGTCTAATAATAGAGACTGTACAACTGACCATTTCTCCCTTTTTGTGTGTGTTGATTGACTCAGGGCTGACAGCCAAATGGAACTATGTAAGCCCATATGGGCTGTATATTTGCATCCATTTACCACTCTTTTTTTTTTTTCCCAATGATTTACTTATTTTAATCTTACTTTCCTCTCCTCAGCGACTCTGAGGAATGAGACAGTAATAAATAAATCATAATATGAAAAGTAGAAAATGTTGGTTAATGTTGAAAATTAAAGATTTATTTTAGCATGATTATTGACAACTTTGTGTGTTCTTACTAACTGAGTTGCCCAGGGTGTTCCTTTCCAAGCACATGCTCACACTAAAGCACAAGAGACTGTATTAAAGAGATGTTTGTCTTTGAGGCAAATGAAGCTTCAGAATTAGGCCATCTATTTGTGAAAGACAAAGCCAGCCATTTTGAAAGCAAATGAAATTAAAAAAAAAAAAAACTGTCATAAAACTAAACATTGGATACAGATATTATTAGAGATTGATTTCTTTGTGACTTCTTCAGTTAAGTTGGAATATGAAATGTAAATTATTTCCATGAGCTGTGACTCACTAATTTACACACTGGAAAAATCCAGTCGTGGCAATTGCCTTGTTTTAAACACCATGAGACACTTTACTGCTGTCATTTTTCCTTACCTTCTTTGTACTTCACAGCTTTATTTGGAACCTCTTTTTTTCCCTTTTCTTTCTTCTTAAGAAAATACAAATCCAAGTTTTTATTTGTAAAGGACATCAACATATGCAGTAAGAAATGAGCACTATTAGCAAGACAAGTTTATCATATGTATTTTAATTTAGAAGAACCTGAAACTATTTGCAAGAATAAACAGAATGTGACAGAGAGCTTCTTAGATGTAGTGAAATGGAATAGAAACAATGTTTGGGAGCCAGACTTCTGGGAGAAAGGAAGTGGGACCAAGACTCTGAAGGAAATCCCAGAGGAGAACCCAGGAGAGAGAGAACACTCAGAAGAAAGCTTCTGCATTAGAGGAAAACTGAAAACAAACTAACAACAAACAAAGCTGTTTTGTATCATCCTCTGGACATACATCCGTGATCACATGATAGCAATATTTACTTTCTGGCAATGGGCTGTCCTGTTTTGCCCCTTTCAGAAGCTAAGGACTTGATTAAGAGGGCCTTAAGATCTTAACTCCAACTGAACAGGCCACCCATGCCAGGAAAAATTCATGGTGTGGTTGAGAGAGCTTCTGAGAAGAAGAGTGAGGAGAAAATATGTGAGCCTGGTCCAGGGGCCCTTTCAGCCAGTTGCAGACCTTTAGTTCTGTGTCCGTGAAGCACCAAGAAATGCTTAGAGACAAGTTCATGTTCATTACTACATTGCTCAGGCTCAGCTTGAACTTGTGATCTTCCTGCCTCAGCTTCAGTGCTGGAATTATAGGCATATGCCACCACACCTGGCTTTCTTTGGAAGATCTGTTGCTTACATGATAAGACTTTTGAAAGTTTCCAAATATACCCTTGCAAATTGAGTATTTATACACCAGCTCTTAGTTACTCAGATGACCTGTTTTGACCTGTGTGCACTCTCTCTCTTTCCCTCCCTCCTTCTCTCCCTCCCTCCCTCTCTTTCTCTCTCATTAATGCAATCTTTTGCTGCCCTATACCTGATTCTTTGGCACAGGCCAGAGTTCAATCAGAGCTCAATATCACTGGGATGGAAAAAGGCCTGCCAGGTTCCCAGAGGTGGGGATGTTATCCTTGTCATAGTTGGAAAAGAGCAAGTTGAGATTGGATCATGGAGTGTTATTACAAGTTCCCAGGTTCATGTGTAAGTAATGGGAAAATCACACAATCTCCACTGAAAGACCGAAGAGACAAGCTCTGAGTCCCTCCAAGCACAATGGTTTTGTAGGAAACTGATAACCAGATCTTCCTACACCCAAGTAATTCAAATAAAATAGCCTCCTCCCTGTTTCCCAATCACATACACCCCACCCTTCACCCAACTGACTTTGAAGAAATACTTGTATGAAATCTGGCTATGTGACTTCAAAAGTCCTCTCACGTTGTGGAATTTGTGAAAATAAACAAATTGCCTTTTTTTATATAGAAATACATGAAACAACCTTTCCAACTGTTTCTTCCCCAATACTGAGATCAATGGACGTAGAAAAGTTGGATGTGGTATCTGTTTTTCAAATGTAGAATATAGTTTTAATAATAAGTGATCTTTTAAAAAATTTCTGTATAACACACCATATTTATTTATTTACTATTTTGTAAATCAAAAAAATTTCCAAATGAATAACACACTCATTTTATATATAATGGACTTTGTGAGATTTGGAACAGATGTGTTTCTGAGTCTTATTTACAGTCTTCCCTAGATATCTGCAGTTTCCAGGGCCCTCAGCCTATGGGCTGATATCAAAATCTAAGAATGTTCTAAACCCTTATATAAAATGACAAAGTATTTGTTTATAATCCACGAAAGTCCTCCCCTATCTTGTACATAACCTCTGGATTATATATAGTACCGAATGGTAATTGAATGCTGTACATGTAGCTTTTGTACTGTTGAGGAATAAAGACATAAACAAGCTGAAGAAACAGTCCTTGAATCTGTGAATGGGAAATCCTCAAATACAGACAGTGGACTGTACATAGTTTTTGCAACATTAGAAAACAATGAAATGGATAAAGTGATCTACATATACCTGAAATATAAAACAAGCTCCCTTTCAACAAACAATGCACGTTCCACAAAGCCTGACCACAACTGGAACTCTATCAGCTGCAAGGAAAGCTGACCAAACCCAGATTCTTCTTACAGGCAGGGCTAACCTCAGACCCTGGTGGACACAGTTGGTGGTATTCACTCCCTGTGTAGAATGTGTTGTGTAGTTCCAACTCTGGGAAGGTGTGAAACATGCTCTATGGTGTCCACACAATTTTAGTGTTTAGTCTCCGGTGCAGCCACTTTTGAGACAGAAGTCAGCTTCTGGGGCCAGAAGTCACATCAAAACACAGAAGAGAGTTCTCTGTGGCTATGACAAAAGAGGTCCTGGTAACTGCAACACCAAATAAGCTTAGCTAATTAAGGATGAAGGAAGGATGCAGGCCAGATGTTTAATAAGACAGAGGTGCCAGTGTAGGGGCTACCAAAGAATTTTCTGAAGCAAAGACTCCAGCATCAAGATCCACCACGGAGGACTCTGGTCTCCACTGCAGGATATAGGGTGACTTTTACTTTGTATGCTGCCCTGAGCCCAATAGACTAAAGACAGTTGGAGCCCTCTCCTCAGAATCCTTTATGGAATGAGTGTCCAAGGGACCGTGTAGATTCTAAACAACCTTCAGTGTTGAAGTACCCCAGACATACTTGCAGTATGGGTCTTGCTCTACTCAAGCAAGCTTGGCCAGCTCAGGACACAGTAGTGTCAGAAAGAAAAATATTATTCAGTGACAAAGATGCCCTCCACATTACAACATAAGGGAGCAGGTCTGCAGACTGTACTATAACTGCTTATTCCAGAGTTTTTTTTTTTTTTTTTACTAAAATCTTTTTGTTAGAAATGGCTTATTAAGTCCTAGCTTGTCATATGGTGCTTCTTGACCTTTCGAAAACTATCAGTATTCACTTTGCTATACCCGCTTCCTAAAACAAAACAAAATAAAACACCTGAAACACTACCATTATTTCAACCATGTGGCTAGTTGTATTTTAGAATCCTATCTCCAGTGATATATTTTAAATGAAAAGTAGGAATCTGATGTCTAGTTTCAAGCCATATCCGATTAGGTCAATACTTTTGTCTGAACAAAGATTTTGTTTGTTTCCTTCATCTGCTTTGGTTCATCTGAATTAGCATTTATTTATATCCTTGAATGTTTTTGAATAAATTAAAGTATCTCTTACTGTGCTCAGTTCCCCAGGATAATCTTATAAGGCATAGTATGCTGTTATAAGATCAGTTTTTTTCTGTTGGCTTTTGTCCCAGCAGCATCAAGATTCTCAAGGTGTTTTCCCTCCAGGGGCAGTGGAGGAAGATTGCCTGGTGACAGACACAAACATGCCGAAGGCAACATTCTTTACAGGTAAGAATCACCCATATTGTGTTTCCTTTCTGGTTTGCAAAATGTTAATGACAATCTATGTGGAGTTCATCCCAGTGAAGCTCTTAACTTGGAATTTTCCAGATTCAAGAAGATTGGTTGAAGATGTCTGAACTCAGACCCATGGTTGTTAGGGTAGTTTTGGTTCATGAATTCCATTTCTCTTTTGGGCAACTATAGGATTAGCTGCTTGTCATATGATATAAATAAGAGATGGTCTCTGCTCTCAAAATGTTCAACATCAAATAGGAGAAAAGTGTGGGAGGGAAAAAAAGCAAAAGATAGTTGAGTGTTTTGACAACTTTGCATACAATTGCTTTTTCCAACAGGGGAGTTGAAGTTGGGGAGGTGGAAAAAAAGTGAGACATGCTGAATCTCAGAGTGAGCATTTTTCTGAAAAGGTGACATTGACATATTCCATCAAGAAGAGGCAGGAAATCAAAGGACA
>PVIR01022957.1:0-17523 GCA_004026965.1 Petromus typicus | reverse complement strand
TGCTTGTAAGACAGGCGCTGGAACCACTGAGCTAACTCCCCGGCCCTTTTTTTCAGTTTTTTGAGACAGGGTCTCGCTTTGTAGTTCAGGCTGGCCCTGAGCTCAGCCTTAAACTCACATCACAGCAGTCCTACCTCTGCCTCCCGAGTGCTGGGATTTCAGGTGTGAGCTCCCATGCCCGGCACTGTGGTATGTGGTACTGATTGCTGCTGGGGTGAGTCTCCACACCCAGTATTGCTATGTGGTTACTAGGGGATCAAACCCAGGCCTTTGCACTTGCAAGACAGGCGCGGGAACCACTGAGCTATATCCCCGGCCCCCTGGGTACTTACTTTTAATTTTGAGACAAGATATCCTTACATGGCCCAGGCTGACTTTGAACTTGTGACTGGCCTGGCTTAGCCTTTCAGATACCTAGATCTACACTCATAGGATACCATACTTGGCATTTGCTCTTGGAATCTGAGTCAGTGCTACAACCATGGTAGGGCTCCTGAGAACTGGCAAACTGGAGATCTAGGGCCTCTCTTGACTACCAACTGGTGATGTCACCTTAGTCCATTGACCCTCTCTGGAGTCTGAGGATATGAACTGTCCTAGCCTCAGGCTCCCATAAATCATTGGTTGATCTCTGAGTCTTTGGGTTGAGTCACAGTCAAGGTTTTGTTCATACAGCATCTAGGCTTGTCCCACACTTTTCTCAGTATAGAAATGTTTTTGTTGTGTGCATTGTACAAGGACCCTGTTTATCCTGAGGACTTTTTTAGAGTTGGACCAAGATTATTGTCACCTTTACCAGCTTCATAGTCTCTGTCTGGCCTACCTTTTACAGTTTCTGGTCTCCATAAAGACTTGCTGCTACTGCAGTTTTCTAATCCCCAGGCACAATTAATGCCCTAGTAGTAATGACAAGTAAATGCCCCAAATGCTGAAAGATTAGGTGCCAGATGTATTGCACACTCCTGTAATCCCAGCTCTGAGTCCAATTTGGGCAACATAGCAAGGCTCTGTCTAAAAAGACTATAACAAAATAAATTCTAAGGTTAAGCCTCTGGCCTAATCGCAGGCAGGATCATCAAGAGATTTGCTGGCCCAGGCCCGAACTGAGGCTGCCTTCCTTGTCCCACTTAAGAGTCCAGTGGTCACGAAGTTGGTGTATCCTGCGTGCTACCTCGCTCCTTCCTTGCAGTGCCCTCTGCTGGTAAAGAGATGTTGAGAGCAGTGGGAGCTGGCAAATTGGGTATGACTTCTGTGACCATCTGCTCCTAAGCCAGTCTCCTTTGTCTCTCCAATGGGTGACAAGCCACTTCCACTTGTGCATTGTGGATAGGAAGGTCAGAGACTACCCAGCAGGCCCCTGCAGAGTGCTTCTTGTGTTAGCTCATTTAATGGAGGGGGCTGCACAATGGATGGGACTACAGGGAAGGTGGAGAAATCGCAACCGAAAAGGAGGGTGCTTGTCCAGGTTACAGAACTAGTGTGCTGGAGATCTGTCTCAGATCTAGTACATTTTCCAGACTAAATTGGCGTCCTTAGTGGGATATGAAGTCCACTTCCTGATTTGTCTTTGCAGTTGTAAAATAAAGGACCACAAGAGGAGGCAGTTCAGTGTGGCTTCTTGAAACTTTGGATTGGGTCAAGGTTAAAAAAAAGAAGCCACTGTGACTAGGATGGGATGGCTTTGTGCCGCCTTATACTGTTCTGTTTCTATAGCAAACATTTATCAGCAGACAGCCTTTCCTTATATCAGCTATAGCTCCTGGCAGCAGGGAGTCATCAGGATGAGACCCTTGGCCTAGAAAGCTGAGAAAGTTATTCTTTAGCCCTTGACAGTTTACTGGCCTAGCCACCTCCTTTGCTGTTGTGATGGGAGGGCATCAGAGGATCCTGGGGCTGTATTTCAAGTCAGCCCAAGTCAGTGAGCATAGAGCAATGTCACTCCCTGATCCCCATTCTGCAGCATCTCTTGCTTCTCTGCATTTAGTTCTTCCAGGGACTGTATGGCCTCAAGCCTGGACTTTTGAAACCCTAAATGGAAGAGATTTTCATTCTTTAGAACTAGACACTCGAGGCCCAATGTGGAAGTGAGTCACAGCTAGCGCATCCTACTGTGGCCCAACCCAAGGACCTTGGCGCTGACGCTGTGTCACTCGGCTAAATGATCATTGGGGGGTAGCTTGCATTATTGCCCTCCTCATTTTCCTAACAGACACCAGGGTTTAGGTTTCCTCAGGAATCCAGGCAGCAGTGGATGGACAATATTGCAGACAGTGTCCCTGTGGGAGGCCTTGTTCTTCACTGTGGTCAGCAGGTCTGTTACTTTCTAGTCATTCAGAAAACTGGTTAAAGACTCAAGAGAATGAGTTTGTGATAAAAGACAGCCCCTCAAGGACCTCATCAAAGTATTCAAGTGTTTTTGGTTGCTGAGGAGGTTCTGAGAAAATTATCCTCTATGCTGAAGTAGGAGAGGGAAGGGTGTGGGTAGCTGAGATAGATGCTGCACTTGTGTATAGTGTATCAGAATGGACGCAGTCCTCTTCTAGACTTTGCAAACTCAGAATAACTGTAGTTTCTTTGTCTTCCTTTTTGGGATCCACAGGTGACTGGAAGTCAACATTTGTTTTCTACAGATATTTGCAACTCTAGGAGAAATTAGGTTGTGAGCCAGAAATTTCAAGTTTTAGGGCAGGTCTCTTTTTATGAGGAAAATAGTAGCACTCTTTCTCAGTTCAAAGTCTGTTAAATGGAGCCAAATTGATTCTCCTCAGAAATTATAAACAAGATGCAGTCTCCATTCACAGCTAAATAGTTAAATTTTCCTTTCCGAAATGGTAGATGTTAGGCTGCCCTGGGTGAGATCCAGGACCTTTGCAGCTTTCAGCCATCTATAGCTCTGTTGGCATGAGAAAGTGGTTAGAAAATTCGATTCCTGAGAAACAAATTCCAGAGGTTGATCTGCCAGGAGAAAGTTGGATCTGAGAGGTGTGGGGCTTTTTTGAGAGCTGTAGGAGTGGAAAAAGAGCTGCTGCAAAGGAAATGGTAACTTTGTCTCCACAATACTCCTTTATCAGATTTGGGGTGAGTTTTTTTTGTTGTTATTTTTGAGAGAGCCTCAGGCTGTGTAGCTGATCACAGGGGTATGTGTTTTAAGACTCCATGCAGATGTTCTGCCTATGAAGCATTCCAGTTGTGGGGACTATACACTTCAGGGTAAAGATGTTCTGTTTCCTGTTGCTAGCCCTTGCAATTTACCTCCTGTGGATATATGTTGTTTTCTACCTTGGGATGAGTCTTGTTTGTCTTTGTTGTTGTTTAGGTTTTTTTCAGACAGGGTCTTGCTTTGTAGTTGAGGCTGGTCCTGAATTCACTATGTAGCACAGGCCAGCCTTGAATTTAGCAGTCTTCCTGCCTCCCTCTCCCTTGTGCTGCGATTATAGGTATTGTGATACGTGGTTATCAAGTGCTGTGTTTGCTTATAGGCGTGAGTTACCATGCCCAGCATTGTGCTGTGTGGTTACCAGCACAGAATCAAACTCAGGACCTTGAGCTTGCCAGGAGACGGCAGAACCACTGGGCTGAATCCCCGGTCCATGAGCAATTTTTTGAATGCCATGTTCTCTAATTTTGTATTTGCATTTTGATACTTTTTACTCCTAAGCATTTGGTGGGCTGGGTTTGTGCTCTTTACTTTGTGCACATAGGCTCATAGAATTCTCCCTACAAGTGTATACTAGAGGTTCCACCCTTACTTTCTTCTCATAGTTGAAGAAATATGCGGGGCATGGGGCATTTAAAACACTTGTGCAGTGTCTTAGTGCCTCATTTTGCTAGCTCTCAGGATACACATGTATCTTGGAACCCAACTGCTATGAAATTCTTTGGTTCTTGGCACATATTGATGTAAAGAGTTTGTCCTGACAATCCACATGTTGGTATGCACACCAGCTAGAATTTTTTTTAGTTCCAGGAATTGAATTCAGGGCCTTGTACTTGCCAGGCAGGTGCTGTATCATTGAGCTACATCCCTGGCCCACACTAGCTAGAATTTACCAGCACTGATTTCCTTGTGACTTACTACCCTTTCCAGCCAAAACAGTTTGGTGCCCATCAAACCTTATGAAACTAAAACAGTGTGTACCAAGATACCATACTACTGTTTTACATACACATGTCCCTTTTTTTGTACTCAAGCTATAAATTTCAGGGTGGAGGTGACTTGTCAGCCTGGTTAGTATGTTACTCTTGAAATAGTTTCTAATTGTTAAGAGTTAGAGCTTGAGGTCAGAAAGTCCAGGTGGTGCATCCCTGTAATCTTAGGGACTTTGAAGGCTGAAACAGGAAGATTACAAATTCAAAATTAGCCTGGATAGTTTAGCAAGATTCTTAGGATAAATAAAGTCCAGGGGTATATAGTTCAGTGGTAGAGCTCTTACCTGGCTTGAGTGAGGCCTGAGTTCAATTTTCATAACTGTTAAAAGAAAAAAGGTAAGGGGCCAGAGATTTAGCTCAATGGTTCTGGCACCTGTCTTGGAAGCACAAGAGCCCGGGTTCGATCCCCGGTAACCACATACAATACTAGGCATGGAGACTCATGCCCAGCAGTAACTAATACCACATACCACAGTGCCTGTAATCCCAGCACTCGGGAGGCAGAGGCAGGAGGATTGCTGTGATGTGAGTTTGAGGCTGAGCTCAGGGCCAGCCTGAACTACAAAGCGAGACCCTGTCTCAAAAAAAAAAAAAAAAAAAAAAACCAAAAAAGAAAAAAAGTAAGTACCAAACTCAGATTCCAGTTCTGGTTCTATCTACTGTCATCCCATGGGCAAATTAATTTCTCCCCATTTGAGGGTTTCACGTATGCTAAACAAGCCCTCTGCCCCTGAGCCACATCCCTGGCCCCAAATTTGAAAGCAGGTCTCACAGGCCTTGAATTTGAAATCTTCTTTCCTCAACTTCCCTGTACCTGGGATTATAGGTATGTGTTACCGTTCCATAGTGTAGATTGAACCCAGACCTCCACACTAAACTACATCCCCAGTCCATTTTTTTTTTTTTTAACTTAGAGAAAGGGTCTGGCTAAGTAACGCAGGCTAGGCTCCAACTTAAGATCCTCCTGCCTCAGCTTCCCAGAGGACTGGGATTGATTATAGGTGGTCACCACCATATCTGGTAGGATTTATTTTTTATATGGCAACAAAACTTGCCATCTTCCCTAACAAAATTAAAAGTAGTTAATGTCTCAAGTTCTGAGACAGTCTGAGTTCCGACTGCTCTGGTATCCTACGTTGTAGCTGCTGCAAGGTGGTGTTTGGGTCTGGATGCCTGTGTGCTGCTCCATTCACTTGTGCAGGAGGGAAGTGCTGGAAAGCAGCGAGGAGGCTTCTCCTTTCCCATGACTGTCCTGTGCCTGCCACTCAGCTGGTTGCTGGGATGTTGGCATGTTACTGCGAAAGAGTGTGACATCACAGAGAGGGTTGTGACCACATCTGAGAATGTCTAGGTGCCAGGAGACACAAAGCTCTATTGCTCTCAATTTCTGGTTGATGAACTTGGTAGTAAGGATACTGAAAAACATGTGTAGGGCCAGAGATTTATTTTAAGGATTTCCTGGCTCTGAAAGCTTTCATTGAGCCTCCCCTGTGGCTACTCCACTGTTCCCTGAAGGGTTGCGGGGTCTTTCTTAGGTGCGGAGCCAGATCTGATCTAAAGGGAAGGCTTTGGGCCTTTGCTCCTGCTTCAAGCCGGCTTAACCCCAGATCTTGGATTTCTACACTTAGGGCAGTGGTTAAACATTTGAAAAAGTTGGACTTCCTTGTAATTTTTGTAATTTTGTCCCTAGTTAATAGGTCATTCAGAGCCTACCCAAGCAATTTGTTGAGAGTCTGGGCAGTTAATGGTCATAACCCTGACCTTCACATTAACCTAGCTGCTTCATGAGCTTCAGGTAATAGCCATCGTTTCCACGAGTTTATGTTCTTTGGGGTTTTGTCTCTTCTTTTTTCTCTCATAAACAAGATAGAATCATATTCCTTTGGCCCCTTTCAACTTTGTCCAACTCTTTTTTTTTTTTTCTTTTTTGGGAAAAGATCTTACTTTCTAATAGAGGGTAGACTTGCATTCACTGTGTATCCCAGGCTGGCCTTGAACTCATCCTGCCTCAACCTTCCAAGTGCTGAGATTTCACTATGTCACTATGCCTAGCTGTTTTAGACAGTTGCCATGCTGTAGGCTTTGTTCTCGCATGGCTTTTTTGTCCCTTTCTTGGCTCTGCGTGTCTCTTCCTGTTGGTCAGCCATCTGGTTGCTTTCTAGCATAAAATAGAGGGGAGCCGAGGAAAAAGAGATAATGATTTCATCAGTTTTGTTGCTAGGTTGCATGTCAGGCGTCAGCAGTGTCTCCCAGGAGCAGGTGACTGTCTCTTTCCCACAGTTGGCGTTAGCCAGTCCAGGATTGTCTGCTTACAGATCATTTGCTCGTGCTGGCTGGTTCTTCATACCTATAGCTTCTGTTTATCTGCCACTCAGGTGTTTGCCTCCCGTGTCGGGTTTTATCCACATTGCCTCATTTGACCCTAAAGTCCCCCAAGGTAGGCACTGATGTTCCCATTCCGCAGATGAGAGAACCAAAGCTCGGGTTATAGAGCAAGAGTGCCTGCAAGGGAAGAGGCAGAGGTGGGCGAGTTACTTGATCTGCAGGAAGAAGCATAAGCCACCAGGCTGCTTGGCATGGCGAGGGCCTTTACCAAGTACAGTACTGTTTTGCCAAGCCTATGGTATGTGATGAACCCCACACACATCTGCGCCCTGTGGAGTTGGCCCAGTAGGTGTTACTTAGGCCAGGAGTGCAGATCTATTTTTTGAACCAAGGGGAGGAACAGCCAGCTCTGAAAATGGAAACTTGAATGCTCGGGAAGCTTTGTCCTGGAGGTTCAGGCCAGCAGGCTGCCTTGGGGCAGGTGTTCGCTTCTTTCAGTTTCTTCCTAGGGGCCACTCCCAAGGCACCTTGCAGTGAGTGTGGCTGGTCTCCTGCTTCCAGCGCGGAGCTAGAGCTGACTGCAACATGGTGGGGTGTGGCTGGTCTAGGCTCTGGGAATAAAGCACCCTCCATACAGACTGGCCCTGCAGGATTTGCTTTTGCAAGCTGGTCTCAAGAGGGTTTGGCAGGTTTAGATTGAAATGATTAGCACGGTGGGGCTTCCCCCACTTTTCTTGGGGGATTATGTCACAGTCTATTAAGTGTGCTCCCTCGGTATTTAATCCCACTTTGACATGGATTTTGCTGGCAGCCTGTTAAGTGGCACTGCTTAAACCTGGTTGCTGTTTTGTGGAGACTGCTTTTGTGTAGTCGTGTGAATAGCCCTCGGGATTTCTACCCGCTCTCCCAGTGGGCTTGATTTCTTTTTTTTCTTCCTGTTGAACAGAGTCTAAAGGAAGTCATCAGACCTAATATTGGTGTAGGCCTTTTAGCTGGAATGGCATGGCCATGTGACCCCTGGCAGAATCAGAGTGTAAGGGCATGACAGGGCTGAAGAGCTCTGGGGATGCCCAGCCAGCCAGTGTCACCAGTTTGGTGCTCTTTCATGAATCATCAGTGATTTTTGTAAAATTCCTGTTTTTCAAGTGCTCTATAGGGAAAGAAAGTTCCAGAATTTCACTACCCATTCTGTATAAAGTTGACTCACTAAGCCCACATGTGCCTGGGGCTATTGGTAGGGATATTGCAGTGGCCTCAGGTGACGCTGGACAGGACCTTCCCTTGCAGTGCCCTGGTGAGGGGTTTACTAGGGCTGCCATCCAGCTCTGGCACAGCTGACCCTTGACTCCATGTCTTGGAAGCTGCTTTGTGAACTGAATTTCTTGTCACTTATGACACTTTCCTATTAGGAAAATGCAAAAGGCAGGTAGTTCGGTAGCTGGTACTATGTAGGGACCCAGAAATATTTGTGTCCTGAATGGTGTTCATGACCTCCTCAGCTTTTCCCTTTGCAGAGGACAGTGTGGAGGAGCTGCTGTGTACAACTTTCCCTTAAGAATTTCAGCCTGTACCTCTCCAGGCTGGCTCTGGCCCCTGTCTGCCTTTCCTCCTGTTTGGCCCCCTGTGTTTCTCCAGGGTGTAGCCCTGGTCAGCCCACGGTATCCTCTTGGAAGCACCCCCTCCAGTCTATTCTAGTCACCTCTCCAGTGAATAAATACGCAGCAGGAAGTTTGCTGTGTGGCTGAGTAACAGCTCCTCCCTCGGACCAAACCAGTTTCCCTAGTCAGGTGGTGCTCTTAAAGTGGGTGAGGCCATCCACCCACTGTTGGTTTTGTGGCTCCTGCCTCGCTGGAAGGTGCCTCCCTTGTCAGGAATGCTGCCCCTCCTGTCCAGAGGTTACTGGGCGTCTCCCAGCCGGGTCCCAGGCAGCCTGGCAGTTGAGGAAGAAACAGCAGGAGGTGCACGTTGCTGTCTCCTCGGTCTTTCCCTTTGAAATGGCAGGAAGAGCTTTGTGTCCTGAATTCTGTACTGAAAGCTGCCCTTGATCTCTGTCTCTGGGGCTCTGTGATGCGGGGCCATTTGCGGTTTAAGTCAGACCCTTCCTCTTTGGATTGGGCATGAGATTAATAGAAAAGCCCCTCTTGAAGGGCTCTTGGTGTTTGGGGCACCAGTCTCAAGGCGGACAAAGGAGTGATGTGAGTGAAAGGGCCATGGAGGGTCCTCGGGAAGTGGTGGTTTGTTTCTCTCCACAAAGACCCTACACCTTTTGGGGCTCTTGGACGTCCTTGTCTAATGGGCTCCTGCCTGGGTGTTTTGATAGCAGCCAAGGCCTCTTTGCTTTGGGGTCCTTTTGTTACCTTTTTTGTGTGTGTGTGGTAAGGAGGATTGAACTCAGGAGCTTCATCCGTACTGGGCAGATGCTCTACTACTGAGCTATACCCTCCCTCTTTTGAAACAGGGTCTTACTAAACTGCCCTGGCTGGCTTTGAATATGCAGTCCTCCTACCTCAGCCAACTTTGTAGCTCGAATTACAGCCACACACACCCATGCCCAGCTTCATTACTCTTGAGATTATCTTTGTCTCTTTTTGTGGTCTGGTTAACTGAGATGGACAAGATTTTTTGCTCACACATAAAACTTGCTGTAGTCATTTATAAGGAATTTTTGTAGCTTTAAACATTTTTTTCCCTCTGTCACCTCCTGTACTTGTGAGAACTGTCTGTGGGTTGGCTTGAACAGTGAATTCCTTTTGTATCTGCTCTCCTCCCTGATCACTCCCGCACCCCCTCCCCACTCATAGCATGCTGTTAGCAGTGTCTGTCATGTCTGAAGAGCACTTTTACTTTTTAAGGTATTGAGTATTGGGGTGACATGGGAGAGGTGACAAAGGAAAACAGGAGCCACAGGGGTCCCTGGAGGTGAAGCAAAACAGGAGGGAAGGGGAAGGCAGCCTCAGTGATCAAGTGAGGGCCTTAGAAGGGGCCTGGCCTTGGCCTAGGGGAGTTTCCCTGTAGTTGCTCAGCACCCCTATCGGTGTCCTGGTCCCCAGCTAAGTTAGCACAGTGGGACTAACAGGTAGATTAGGCCAGGTCAGGATGCCCAGCCCCCGATTATCTTCATTAGTGGTTGGTAATGGGGCCACTGTGGAGTCCTTTGGTGCTCCAGGCCTGTTTCTGAGGAATGTGGGAAGCTGAACATTACTCCTAGGTCAGACACAGGTCCTTCTCAGTGGGTTTCAAAATTGCTCTAGTGTGAGTTGAGCAGGTGGTTCTCTGGCAGCCCCAAGTAGGGCATTCCTCCCCTCCACTCATGTGACCACAGAACCTGCTGTCATTCAAAAACACTGGTCCTGTGCAACACCTGGAGAAATCCTGGCATGAGTGTCTACAACCTGGGTGGTGGTGGTATCCCTATAATTTTTATTTTTTGTGGTGCTAGGGGCTGAGTCAGGCATATGCTCTATCATTGAACTTCTGTGGCCTCTGCCTGCTAGCAGTGTTGCTTTTATGTTTCAGTGGTTTTTCTGCCTCCACCCATCCTAGCCATTAGATTCCAGGCACAGTGCTTTTGGTGGCATGAGAGCTGGTCCTTGTGTTCTCACACAGAGTGTCCAGAAGACCATAGCTCCTGTCTCCACTCCTCTGGGCCTCTCTAGCCCTGAGCCCTGGGCTCTGCTGAAAATCCACCCCCTTCATGATGACTTTGGGGTTGCTTTTAGGGAAGATGGTGAGTTGGAAGAAGGTGAACTGGAAGATGATGGGGCAGAGGAGACCCAGGACACCCCAGGAGGGCAAGAGAGAAGCCGGAAAGAAAAGGGGGAAAAGCACCATAGTGACTCAGATGAGGAGAAGTCTCACAGGAGGCTAAAGCGGAAACGGAAGAAAGAGCGGGAAAAAGAAAAGAGGAGGTCGAAGAAGAGGAGGAAATCCAAACACAAAGTAGGTCCAGGAAGGTTCACTTGCTGCACTATTGTCCTGGGGCCTGCCTTTCTGCCCAGAGGGCACTCTTACTGATGTTTAACCTCCCCCTATGAGGATAAAGACTTAACAAGCGGCAGCTTTGCTCCACTGCCACTGAGTGCCCCCAGGTGAGGTGTTTCAGGTGAAGCACAGCGCCCTGGAGGCACAGTCCAGCATTGCTTGTCCTTGGACAGATTGCTGGGCTGGGTGGCTGCCTGCAGCAGTCACTAACTACCTCCTCTGTCACTGCAGCGCCATGCTTCTTCCAGCGATGACTTCTCGGACTTCTCCGATGACTCAGATTTCAGCCCTAGTGAGAAGGGGCACCGCAAGTACCGGGAGTACAGTCCCCCTTATGCTCCGGTGAGTGACTGCTTGGGACACTGGTAGCCAGGAGGGCAGAGGACTACAAGGCTTGGGTTTACTGAGATCTGTCCACATTTAGGATTTGTTGAGTGAGCTTTGCGTAGATTTTTTTTTTTTTTTTTTCTTTTTGAGACAAGTTCTTGCTTTTGTAGATCAGGCTGGCCCTGAGCTCAGCCTTGAACTCGAAGCACTACTGCCTCTGCCTCCCAGGTGCTGGGATTATAGGCGTGAGCCAACACGCACGCACGCACGCACGCACGCACGCACGCACGCACTGTGCTATGTGGTCCTGATTACTGGTAGGCCACACCCGGCATTGTTGTATATGGTTATTGGGGATTGAACCCAGCCCTTGCACTTGGTGCTTGAGCTAAATCCCCCGGCCCTTTACTTAGATTTTAATCTTGCAATATTAGATATTATTTTCTTCCATGTTTCATAGGTGAGGAAAGTGGGTCACCAGCTCTAATGTGGAGGAGCTAGGATCTGAACCCTTTGCTGCATCACTGTACGGCTTTCTCTCTTGCGCCTTCTCTAGGCTGAGTCTGCCCCGCTGCCTTTGCAGGACTCAGAGTGTCTTACTAGTTCAAGTCACAGCTGAATGCTCTGTGCTTTCCATAAGTGACTTTTGTGTCAAGAGAAGGAAATGGTGAGAGGAATAAATTTAAGTTTTTATTTTCTTAAAAATTAAGAGTCAGAGGGCCGGGGAGTTAACTCAGTGGTTCCGGCGCCTGTCTTGCAAGTGCAAGGACCCTGGTTCAATCCCCAGTAACCACATACCATACTGGGCGTGGAGACTCACGCCCTACAGCAAGCAACCAGTACCACATACCACAGTGCCGGGCGTGGTGGCTTACGCCTGTAATCCCAGCATTCGGGAGGCTGAGGCAGGAGGATTGCTGTGATGTGAGTTGAGGCTGAGCTCAGGGCCAGCCTGAACTACAAAGCTAGACTCTGTCTCAGAAAAAACAAAAACAAAAAACAAAACAAAACAAAATTAAGAGTCAGAGGTCAATGAATCATTACACCTCTATGTTTAAGCATACATTTATGTTGTTTGTTCATTTTACGTACACTTCTACCCCCAGAAAAGTCCATAAGAAAAAAACCCTCTAGCTGGGTGTGGTGGCACATGCACCTATCCCAGCACTTGGGAGGCTGAGGAAAGATGGTCACCACAAGTTTGGGGATAGGCGGGGCTACATAATGAAAACAAGCCCAGCCTGTACTACGTAGCAAGACTCTGTCTCAAAAAGAGAGAGAGAAGTACTCAGGTGGATTTTTAAATTCTGATAAGAAAAGTTGGTGGCTGTTTTTCCAAGCTGGAGGGGTAGCATTATCCTTAGCTCCATGATGGACATCTGTTATAAGGGGTGACTTGTGTCAGATACTGTAGTTGAGTCTGATCTGCTGAAGCTCAAGCATTGAAACTGAGGGAGGATGAGAACTGAGGTGTGACTTGCTTTGATTGTCAGTGAGAGTCTGAGGTAGTTGAGATCTGCAAAAATAACTGTGTATGTGTTCTGGATGTCTGTATTTCGAGTTTGTCTGTAATGAATGTAAATATTTTGAAATAGATTTTACCTGGCATGGTGGCACATGCCTGTAATCGTAGCACTTAGGAGGCTGAGGCAGGAGGATTACTAAGAGTTTCAGATCATCCTGGGCCACATAGTAAGTTCAAGGCCAGCCTGAAATACATAGTGAGACCCAATCATTTAAAAAAAAAATTTTTTTTTTTAAATGGACTTTATTTTTTAGAGCAGCTTTAGGTTTATAGGAAACTGAACAGGCTGTTTGTTGTGACACATGCCTGTAATCCTTGCACTTGGGAGGCTGAGGCAGAAGGATCACCTTGAATTTGTGGGCAGCCTAAGCCTCCTAGTGAGTTTAAAACCAGCCTCAACTACACAGACTTGTCTCAAAAAGATTAAAAGAAATAAAAACAAAAAGAGAAACTAAAGGGGGCCAGGGATTTAGCTCAGTGGTTCCAGTGCCTGTCTTGCAAGCGCAAGGACCCGGGTTCGATCCCCAGTAACCATATAACTATATTGGGTGTGGAGACTCATGCCCAGCAGCGACCAGTACCACATACCACAGTGCCGGGCGTGGTGGCTCACGCCTGTCATCCCAGCACTCGGGAGGCAGAGGCAGGAGGATTGCTGTGATGAGTTTGAGGCTGAGCTCAGGGCCAGCCTGAACTACAAAGCGAGACCCTGTCTCAAAAAACCTAAAAAAAAAAAAAAAAGAGAAACTAAAGAATTTATATGGTTATCCCCTCAGTTTGTCCCATCAGTAATGCTTGCACTAGCATGCTACATAGTACTAGCATGCTTATAGTATGGAACCCCAAGTTAATATAGTAATACTCATTGGTGCTGGTCACTTCGGTTACCATTCAGGAGCTCCTTAGGTTTTGTTCTAGCGTCAAAGTAGTCTTGCTATCTGCTCCTCTTGTTCTTCCTTGCCTTCTTTCCCCACCAACTACTACTGATCTTTTCCACAGTTTTGTCTTTTCTGGAATGTCACAGTGAGAACCATACAGTCTATATATTTTGGAATTGGCTTCCTTCCCTTAGCAATATTCCCCTGTGTTTTGAGATCTGGGTCACACGATGGTGCCCCAGGCTGGCCTGGGGTTCCTAGGTGCAAGTGATTCTTCTATCTCAGCCTCCCTACTAGCAGGACTACAGGCATGGCCCTGTGGCATCCTGCTTCAGCAACATACATTTAGGGTCTCTGTGTGTTTTCATTGCTCTAGAGCTCATTTCTTTGTCCTGTTGTCTGGCTATATGACAATTAGACTGTCCATTCACCTTATGTGTACATGTGTGTGCATGCATGTGTGGCTAAGAATTGAACCCAGGTCCTCACATGCTAGGCAAGTCCTGGAGTACTGAGCCACAGCTCCCAATATGTGCATTTCCTCCTTGAAGGACATATTGTCCTCCCCTCCCCATGCATACATGTTTCTTCTCCAGTACCACCTGTCACTAGCACCTCTCCTCACAACAGGTCCCCTCCCAGACATGGTTACCCTACATTGCTGGGAAACCCGCCTTCTCTTGCCCTTGGGTATCAGGGATTGAAGGACCTGAGTTTCTGCTTCCTTTTGAGTGGGTGTGTTCTGTGAGGGGCCAACACATTGTTGTCCCAGCTCTTCGGAGGAGAGTCAGGGTCATGTGGGGGACATTGGTGGTCCTTAACCCCAAGTCATGAGGCCAGCTCACATCTCCCCCCTCTCCCGGGACCCAGTCCCACCAGCAGTACCCTTCATCACACACCACATCCCTGCCTAAGAAGTCCTACTCCAAGATGGACAGCAAGGGCTATAGCATGTACGAAGACTACGAGAATGAGCAGTACGGAGAGTACGAGGGGGACGAGGAGGAGGACATGGGCAAGGATGACTACGATGACTTCACCAAAGAGCTGAACCAGTACCGCCGCTCCAAGGAGGGTAGCAGCCGAAGCCGAGGTGAGCCTCCAAGCAGTTCTGCCTCCAGGGGTGCAGTACACAGAGCCAAGCAGAGCGCGGGGTCATGACAGGGAGGGACACAGGCGGTCACTGAGGAAAGGGGAAATGTGTGAAGAGAAGGGCTGAAGTAAGCCACTCAGGGGTGTTGGAAGGATCTTTCTTGGCCAGGAGGTTGGGATGGCACCAGGTTGGTAGAAAACACGGAAAAGGTCAGGGGGCGCTGAAGTGTGGTATTTAAAGTTCACTTCCTCGTCAACTGTGGGAGAGAGAAAAGGAACAGTTTCTCTTTCATCCGGTCCGGTACATAGGCTGCCCACTCCTTCCTTGTCCTTGGTACACTCACCTGTCTAGGATGAGTGCAGCCCAGGGCACTGCCACACCTCTAAACCTTGAACCTGTGGCCTACAGCCTTGGGAGCTTGGTGGGGGAGAGCTAAGCACCAGAGATAGCAGCCCAGCCTGGTATCTTGGAACTGTCTTTTTCCAGAGACAGCCTGGCCAAAGGAATCTTGAAATCTCTTTTTTTTTTTTGAGACAGGGTCTCGCTTTGTGGTTCAGGCTGGCCCTGAGCTCAGCCTCAAACTCACATCACAATCCTGCCTCTGCCTCCCGAGTGCTAGGATTACAGGCGTGAGCCACCACGCCCCGGCACTGTGGTATGTGGTACTGGTTGCTGCTGGGTGTGGGTCTCCACACCCAGTATTGTTATGTGGTTACCGGGGAATCGAACCCGGGCCCTTGCGCTTGCAAGACAGGCGCCGGAACCACTGAGCTAACTCCCCGGCCCTTGAAATCTCTTTTTTGAGACAGGGTCTCCCTATCTAGTTTAGGCTGACCTCCAGCTCTAAGTGATCCTCCTGCCTCAGCCTCTTGAGTGCTGGGATTACAGGTATGGGTCACCATACCTGACTAGAATCTTCTGAGTTTCCTCAGACTTGTGACCCCTGCCTGTTTTAACTGGCTGTGCTTTTGTCTTTCCTTGGGCACCTCCTTTTTTAGGAGGCCCTGCGTTTTGGGGAGACCCTAGACCTCTTCTGCCAGGTGGAGTGGGATGCCAGCTATCACATCATGTTATATGTTCCAGAGCAACATCGACAAACCGAGAGCAAATAGTAGATAAACATTAACTA
This sequence comes from Petromus typicus, assembly GCA_004026965.1. Taxonomy (NCBI): domain Eukaryota; kingdom Metazoa; phylum Chordata; class Mammalia; order Rodentia; family Petromuridae; genus Petromus; species Petromus typicus. The sequence goes on along the minus strand of PVIR01022957.1, from coordinate 2,116 downwards.
CCAGTTTCATTAACTGATACATTCAGAATCTTATTTTAGCACGAAATCAAAATAGACAAGTGAAATAATTCACATTCTCTTTTTCCAGAAGCCTATGAAATCTGGTGCATGTTTGCATACGTATCAGGTGTGGGGCTGGTGGCTACTGATCACCTTTGCCCTGAGGGGACAGGCACCTTGAAGCAGGGCCAGGGCTGTGACAGCAGCCTGTCCAGAACCTCGAGGGTCCAGGGACCAGGCTCTCCGAGGTGCTGAGGAGGCCGTGAATGCCTTAGGGTAGTAGAGAAGCTGTGTTTTTCTCGGTGGGGCTGCTCCCCATGAGACTTACTGTGCAAATCCCCATGCAGGCAGCCGAGGCCGGGGCAGGGGCTACAGAGGCCGAGGAAGCCGTGGAGGATCTCGAGGCCGGGGCATAGGTCGGGGCAGCCGAGGCCGGGGCAGAGGCTCTGTGGGAGACCACCCAGAGGATGAGGAGGACTTCTATGAGGATGAGATGGAGGTAAGGTTTGCTGCAGCCCCTGGGAGATAAGAGTGTGACTAGTGTGCATCAAGGGTATGTTGAAGGAAAGGAGGCCTCAGGTGGCTGGTTCCTGTCCATAAAATGTTTATTTTGGAATAGATAAAATCTCTACATGGTGTCACATGGAGAAGGTATCCAGTGGTAGGCTGTGGAAAAGTCCTGTCCTTAGAGACAGGTTCATGAATATCCTCTAGCGTTGTTCCAGGCCTTTCCAGTCAGGCAGCTGTGTGTTCCTCCTGCCCTGAGGGGATGCATACAGCCACTGACCTCCCCTCCCTTCTGTGCTGGTGCATAGCGAGCTGGCCATGGTGTGCAGCGCTGCTGTGCTGGCCCTGCCAGGGCCCGCTGTGGAGGTACCACATCCAGTCCCTAGGGTTAGTCCCCTGCCTCCAGTTATGGGCAGTGTTCCTCATGTTTGCAGTAATACCTTCCTGCCCTCTCTCTCTGGAATTCCAGTATGGAGAAAGTGAGGAGCCGATGGGAGATGATGACTATGATGAATACTCCAAGGAGCTGAGCCAGTACCGCCGGTCCAAGGATGGCCGAGGCCGAGGTGGGAAGGGCTCTGGGGTGATGTGCTGGGCTCAGGACCCAGAAGGGGTTGAAGGGTTAGCAGGCTGACACCGTCTCTTCCCCCTGCAGGGTTAAGTCGAGGCCGGGGCCGGGGTTCGCGGGGCCGAGGAAAAGGAATGGGCCGGGGCCGCGGGCGAGGTGGCAGCCGAGGAGGAATGAACAAGGGTGGAATGAACGATGATGAAGACTTCTACGACGATGACATGGGCGTGAGTCAACTGCCCGTTCTGATCCAATGATTTAGGCCAAGGCTCCTGCTGGAAATTCCTGGTGTTTGTTTGTTTCCTTTAATAAGTTATTCTGTAAGGTTTGTCCTCTCTTCCCCTGCTCCCACTGCCTTTTTCTGGAGGGGCTGGTGAGACCCTCTTATGTTTATGGCAGCACAGTGAGTCTATGCTTTGGAAGCTGCTAGTGACTCAGCCATTTAGCCTGGGAGGGCCTCACAACATGGCTGTGGCCCTCCCCCTGGGAGGGGGTATGTTCCTGTCAGATGTGTGGAGCTCAGGACTTCTGTGTCCCACAGCTTCCGTGCCAGTACTCGGCACCCAGGCCCAGCTGGATGTAACCTCGGTGTGTTGGCTTTGCAAATGCTCATCCCCGTTTCCCATTGGTAACTCACTCATTCGGAGCCTGTCTCTACCTTTCATTTCCGTTCCCCGACACACCACCCTGTGTTCCTTGCAGGATGGTGGCGGAGGGAGCTACCGGAGGAGTGACCATGACAAGCCCCACCAACAGTCTGACAAGAAGGGCAAAGTCATCTGCAAGTACTTCGTGGAAGGGCGGTGCACATGGGTAAGGAGCTGGGCAGCCCCTCAGAATGAGTGGCTCCTGTGGATGACGTGTTTGGGATTGCCTGACTAGGAGGAGTGTGGTTGTGTGGTGCCGGGGCACTCGTCAGTGCTGAGAGACACCTGGGTGGGCCTGGCACAGACTCAGTTTAGTTCTCAGAGTGAGGAGGACAACATGCAGATTATTTTAGTTTTAGGGATTTTTTTTCTTGTATGAAATTTCTCATCTAAT
>PVIR01022956.1:0-27637 GCA_004026965.1 Petromus typicus | reverse complement strand
ATAAAAAAGAAGATATATATAATAAAGACTTGTATATAAGTACATAGTAAAATTAGAGTGACTTGTCATCCTAATTGTCCTCCAATCTTTCAGAATTGAACAGTCTTGAAAGGCTTCTGATCAGGGTAGTTATGCTGATCATTAGCAGATCTCTAAGGATCAGATAAGAGGAGGAAAATTGTTCCTTTGTAATTCCTACCGTAAGATGGTTTCCACCAGTCATCATAATGTAAATATATTCGTGGGGAATAAAATGGATTTTTAGCATATCGTATGGAATATCAAGCTTATGTACTTTTATTTTGTCCTATGGATGTGAAAATAAATATATTTTAGGATCCAGTTTAATTATTAGAGATGTTAATAAATTTTATATTAGCTTATAATTTATACATAAGTTGTGTGATGCCTCTTAAAGCAAAAGGAAAATTACTACAGAATAAGAGAAATAAAAGTGTTTTCTTTCCTTGTGACACTGTTTAAGACTCAGAATAATTCTTGAAGACTCACAGTCTCAGTGCCCTCATTTTTTTTATTTATAAGATTGGAGTTTATTTTTCTAGATTTTCAAAATAAGACCATTCAAAGGAATTAAACATTTATTTCATTTATTCTTGGCAGGATGTTAATATTCTTCCTGTGCACCAGTCTCTGGGGAGTTAAAAATAGCACTGAAAATCACTTCCACTTTCATCTTGGACTGGTGAGATACACTCAAAATATAATTTATGAAAAGTGCAGGAGGTGAAATGGAGGCACTTTATTATTTTTGCAGTGGCCAGTGAGATATTCAATTTCATATTATGCATTGTGAATTTATCTTTAGTTTGAAATAGGTTATACAAACAAAATTGTCAGACCCATTGCTTTCTAGCTGTAAATTTTCTACATTTAGTAAGTAATGTTTTTGAGTGAGGCTTCCTTTATGGTGAGTAGATGTGTCTAATAATTTTATTAACTTAGAAAACTAGAAAAATTTTATAAAATTTTATGAAAATTATTTCATCTGAAATATTTGTTTAATAAGCATAAGGTTTCAATAGAGAAGAATCTCGGCTTCATATATTACATCAGAGTGAAATTTATCCCTCAGCACCAACCAGACAATAGAAAAGACATCGTTTCTGCCTAATGAGAAGTACTATCAGTCTTCATACTTCAAGCTTCTTTCACACCACAGCTAGAAATAAGGAGAATGTGCTCGTTCTTCAATCCTGATTGTTGCACTGTAGCGAAGTGACTTATTGATGTATGTTTTGAGGTGTCAAGAACGTGATATTTAACAAAGAGAAGAGAAATACGCGATTGAAGGAATTCAAGATGGGATCCTGGAAGTGACTTCTCTGCCACCTCTTCCTCTTCCTCCTTCTCTCTTAGCTTTGCTCAGTTTATTCTTTAATGTATGACTCAGTGTTATTTTTGATTATCCGTTAAAGTCATTTTCTCCAATCTCATTCTTAATTTCATTGTTTTCAAAATCAGTCTTAATGCACTAATACATACAGGAAAAAAAGTGGAATGGTGATCAGTAGATAATTTAGGTAAAGTACTAAATTAATATGTTTGAGTAGTAGTTTTAATAGAGGAAATCAGGTATACAAATGTTTCATGTTTCCACTAATAAAAAAATGTTTAAAAAGTGTTGTAGTAAGAATCAAAATAATTTTTGCTCAAGAAGTCTTTTCCTAAGCCAATGTCTTCAAGAGTTTTACCTAACCTGTTTTGCAGCAGGTTTAGAGTATCTATTTTAATATTTAGGTCTCTTATCCACTTTGATTTTAGCTTGGTACATGGTGAAAGAGACAAGGCTAACTTTAGTCAGCAGGTTAAAGCCCAGTTTTTCCAGCACCATTTGTTAAAGAGGCTATCTTTCCTCCATTGAGGATTTTTGGCTCCTTTGTCAAAGATGAGGTGGCTCAGTGTATCTGGAGTAGTTTCTGGATCTTCTAGTCTACTCCATTGATCCTCGGGTCTGTTACTTTGCCAGTACCATGCAGTTTTTATCAGGGTGGCTTATTAGTATAGTTTCATGTTCGGGGTTGTAATACCCTCCACCATGTCCCTGTTGCTTAGAATTGCTTTTGCTATTCTAGGTCTTTTGTGGTTCCAAATGAATGTTTGGATTTTTTTTTTTCTAAATCTATGAAATATGATGTTGGAATTTCTATCGGGATTGTGTTGTATCTATATAGTAGTTGTGGGAGTACAGCCATTTTGAAGATATTGGTTCTTCTTACTCAGGAGCAAGATGTCTTTCTACTTTTTTTTTAATCTTTATTGGTACATTAAATATACACATCATGATTGCACTCCATAATGGGGATTTGTACCAGTATAAAACACAACTTAATTCTCATTTTTTCCCATAGCCCTATGCACCCTACCACCCCCCCATATACATAAAATTTGTTTCCTTACTTTTTTGTTACAATCTCAGCATTGTCAATGTAAAATAAGGTGAAAAAAAAAAGTCTTTCTACTTTTTTATATCTTCTTCTAGGTCCTTTTGCAGAGTGCTGTAGTTTTCAGAGTAGAGGTTTTTTCATCTCCATTGTTAGATTGATTCCCAGGTATTTTATTTTTTGGGGTGTTATTGTGAAAGGGACTGACTCCCCAATTTCTATCTTAGTGAGTGTACTGTTTGTATATACAAAAACTGTTGATTTTTGAACATTGACATGTATCCAGCCACATGACTAAATTTGGTGATTAGGTCCAGCAGCTTATTTATTTATTTATTTATTTGTTTGTTTTGTTTTGTTTTTTTGAGACAGTGTCTCACTTTTGTGGTTCAGGCTGGCCCTGAGCTCAGCCTCAAACTCACATTACAGCAATCCTCCTGCCTCTGCCTCTTGAGTGCTGGGATTACAGGTGTCAGCCACCATGCCCGGCACTGTGGTATGTGGTACTGGTTGCTGTTGGGTGTGAGTCTCCACACCCAGTATGGTATGTGGCTACCGGGGAATTGAACCCGGGTCCTTGCGCTTGCAAGACAGGCGCCGGAACCACTGAGCTAACTCCCCGGCCCCCAGCAGCTTTTTAATTGAGTTTTTAGGATTCTCTTGATAGAGTATCATGTCATCAGCAAATAATGACAATTTAACTTCTTCTTTTCCTATCTTTATTCCTTTTATTTGTTTCTCTTGCCTAATTGCTATGGATAATATATTCAGAACTAAATTGAACAGAAGAGGTGAGAGAAGGCATCCTTGTCTTGTTCCAGATCTTAGTGTGAAAGTTTTAAATTTTTGACCATTTAGTATGATGCTGGCTGTTGGTATCTGATAAATAGCTTTTATTAGTTTGAGATAGAGATCATCCATTCCAATCTTCTGTAGGGCTTTGAACATAAATGGGTGTTGTATTTTGTCAAACACTTTTTCTGCATCAATTGAAATGACCATATGTTTTATGTCTTTGAGTCTGTTACTATAGTGTATAACATTTACACAAGAATTAGCAGAAGAAATCAACAAATGAGATCTCATTCTATTAAAAAGATTCTGCACAGCAAAAGAAACCACCAACAGAGTGAAAAGGCAACCAGCAATATGGAAAAGAATCTTTACCAGCTGTTCCTCAGACAAAGGGCTACTATCTAGAATACACAAAGAGCTTAAAAAAATGAGCCCACCCAAATTTAAAGACCCAATTCAAAAATAGTCATCTGAAATGAACAGATGCTTTTCCGAGGGAGAAGTAAGAGAAGCTAAGAAGTATATGAAGAAATGCTCAACATCATTGGTCCTTCGAAAGGTGAAGATGAAAACAACACTGAGATTTCATCTCACTCCACAAAGAATGGCTGCTATTTAAGAATTAGCCAGAAACAAATGTTAATGTAAATGAGTTGTAGTATGTAGAGTAGATATTGTGAAATAGAAAATATTAAAAAGGGAAGAGAGTGTAGAGGTAAATAACAAGGGGAAAATGAATGTGGTAAAAATAAAGAAAAAAGGAAACAAAGATTGTGTATATGAGGGGTGGAAGGTTTCAGGGTGGAGGGAAAGGGGAAAAAATGAAAATCAAGTCATGTCATATCCTGGTATAAACTCTCAATGTTGAATGTGATGATAATGTGTATTCATAATGTACTAATAAAGATTTAAAATTAAAAACAATAATTTTTGCTTATTTAAAATGTATTAACTGCTCTCCTGATCAGATTGTGTTTCTGCCTCAGATTACCTTCTTAGCTCAACCTGAACTAGTTCCTCCCAATGTGGCAGCACTGGACCTCAGTTTTCTTCCAAAGTAGTGCTTGTGTCTTCTCTCATCCTCTACCTCCCCCTAGGCCAGCAAGAGGAGGAAAGAAGTACACTTTGTGTTTCTACAGAAGCTTATAGTTTTTTCATTAAGATTACCCATTGTCTTCACCTACTAACTCTCAAGTCCTATTAATTTGTTTTACAGGTCATTATTTTCTTCATTGTGCCCAAATCGTGAGGTGTTCATTAAAATTGAGACCTTATTCTACAACTGATTTAAAATATTTCCATTTTGAACCACTTTCCATTTGTTGCTTCAGTGTTGACTCCTCATTAGGCCTTCTGGACCACTATATTGAAATTGTCATGGTCCTTCTTCATCTTATATGTTTCATATCCTTTCCTCTGTTTCATGTCTGTATAAAATAGACTCTTTTTAAGCTAAAAATAATATATATTTTTATTTAATAAAAAATTCATGTGATGCTTATTATGTGTTAGAACTATTCTCAATTCTTTGAAAATATTAGGTCATTACCCTTCCTAATAACATATGAAGCAGATAATATTACCTCTGCTTTAAAGTTCAGGAAATAGGCAGAGAGTGTTAAGGAACTTATGAGTGTCACAGAGCTAGAAAGTGATGGAACTGTGATTTGAATGGTGGGTGTACAATGCTAAAGGCCACACCCCCAAGTCTCTTGTATCCTTTTTTGGCACAATGTATTTACTGTATATCTTTCCTTGAGTACAGAAACTTGTGTCTGTTTAATTTATTGAGGTATCAAAGGTGCAGAGAACAGTGCCTGGAAACTAGTAGGTGCTGCTAACATTTTATCTACACTTGTGTGTAAAGTAGAGGAGTATATTACAAAAGAGTTACAACTTCCCTTGGGTCAGAGAGGTGATGAAGTCAACATTAAATAGTAATCTCAGAAACAATATGGTAAGGAAAAAAGCTATAGCAATAACAGTGCTCTGAAAGGGCTTGAGGGTTTGAGTATATAATCGAAACAGAAGACATAAGAGAATTTTGCTAAAATAAAATAAGCAATGGCTTGAAAGTCTATGTAGAATTTATCCACATTTATTGAAAAAAGGTAAGTTTACTGAAATAGTTTACTCAAAAAATGGGTATGCCAGATTCAACTAGATGTGCTGTCTTGAAGGGCAAACAATGGTAGAATTGAGGAGTTGAAATTCTAATAAAATGGAAGTGATTGGTAGAATGTGGGCAGAATTTGTATTACAAAAGACCTTAGAGTTCGTGTTAAGGTATTCATATTTTTATATGAAGATGCTGGAAACAGCTGCAATAATAAAGAATGCATTAAAATAATTAGATTTCCATTTTGGATATCTGACTGTATTTCAAGAAATGCAATAAAGTCAGCAAGAGAGAAGATAAGCATAAGAAGTGTGAACATATGTATGTCCAGAAATCTGATCAAGAGACCACAGTAGCTCTTCTTGATCCACCAAAGATGTTCTCTAAGATCCATAGTTAATAATACCAAACCTAAATATATTACATTTTTCTATAAAACACAAACAATAAATACTGGTTTATATTAGGTACAATAAGATTAATAAATAACAAAGTAGAAAAATAGATTAGTAGGATAATAAGAGTTACTTTAATACAAGATATTGTTGCTAAATGCTAAATAGGTGAGCAGTGTATATAGGAGAGATATTCTGGACAAGATGAGTGGGACCCAGGGTGAGAGTCTACTGTCATGTTATTTAGAAGAGCATGCAATTTAAAACTTACCAAAGGTTTATTCTTAAAATTTAGCATTTAAAGATTTTGAACTATAGTTTGTGGAAAACAGAGAAAGAGGACACTACTAGAATCTTCGCAGTAAATTCTAGTTTCCTGTGAGTCTGATAGCACAAGAAGAAATAATTAATAAATGGGCAGAAATGGATGTTAGAGAAGCTGAGTTGGGCCAGTTGATCGACGCTGCTCTCAGTAGCCAAGACAGCAGCCTGGAGCTTACCATACTTTTTATTCAGTTCTTCCAGAGCAAGAATGCTGCAGATCACTCAAAGGGCAGCAGTTTCCATGCATCAGGAATAACAACTATAAGAGGTCACTCAGAGGGCAGTATGTTCATACTTCCTAGAACAATGAGGACTTGTGCAGATAAAGGTCTCAGTGTAGTTCTGCCCGGGAGCATCACAGTACGTGAGACCATTGCAGTCTATGTTGTTCCCAGAGGCAAAGATGAAGAGTGAAGTCCTTAGGCCCAGATATGTCATAGCTGGTCTTCAAGCAGGAACGCTCTGCCTAGTCATAGTATCACTTATCCATTTAATTTTCCCAAATAGGATTGCTCCAGACAACAACTGACTGTGGATAAATGAAATTACATAAAGGAAAACTTTACAGGGGTTAATTTGTCTTATTCATATGAACAAAAAGTAAAGAGGTTATTGATAGGTAGAACCTGAAGGTGCTCGTACTATCCCACAGTTGTCCTGTGCTGCATCTATATACTTTTCTTTGCTCATATTTATTATTTCAAAGACTCTACCATAGATGGAAGACATTTAGAAATGATGGTAAATTGAACAAGTCACTTGACCTATATAAAATAGAAATGCTGCTATACTTCCGCTTTATACAAAATCCAATATGTAAGAGTGTAAACAAAAACTATCTTTATGATATTTTCTGAGTCTTTTATTTAAAATCCAGTCAGATAAAAGAAAAATGTGAATTTATGAAACAGTACAAAAACAAGATGTATATGTGTGTGGGGTGTCTTGTATAAAGGTTAAACTATCCTTATATGTATAAGGTAAAGTACATTTACTAGATTCAAAACTTCACTACTAGACTTTTTACTTGAGGATGGCTACTGAAATGTTAAGATAAATACTCCAGCTTCTCTTATTCCAAAAGTATTTGCCACTAAGTCTGCTGAATGCTCCTTCAGCTTTAATGTCTCCCCAGAAAATGTACTAAATGCCACTTAAGGACACGATAATTATTAGAATGTCAATCAGATTCTTCTAATTATACCCCAAAAGCATTGGGCAAAGCGAGTGAATTTGCTTTAACTATGTTATGAAAAATAACAACTAAGAATAAGATCAATAACTGGAGTTGAACACCACAAAAATGTCACTGAGAAAAAGCTGCTTTGGGCATTTTCAGATCATTGTTTTAATCAAACTAAGAAAGGTGAAGGGTGCTCTGAAGATCAATTTCTAATCTTTCCAAAATAACAGACCTCCTTTTTCTCCCCTGGGGTACTAAGCTGAAAACAAGTTAAATGCAATATACACACTAAGGACTTTGGAAAACCAAGTGATGCAAGAATCTGTATTCAATAATAAACATGTTACAATCAATCTGAAACAATTTAAGAGAAAAGCTTTAACTTTAAATCTTTTTATTTTATTTAAGACTCATCAATATAAGAGAATACATTTTTCTTTTGTTTATCTATGCTACTAAAATCTATTTGAAAATGAACCTACTGGAAGCATGCTACCTCCCCTGCAACCTACAGTTCCTGATTTCTGTCCTTATTTCTTTCTGTAAAAAAAAAAAAAATGCACTTACATAAAATCTATGTATTCTTTTTTGACTCCTTAATATTAAATTTATATGGTATTTTACTCTAGGAGATACGGCATGGAATATAAATATAATATATATTATATCTATATAATAATACTAGAAAAAACTTTGAAAAGATCTTGGCAGTAGCTTTACTCTATCTTCCAGTCTTCTTGAATAATCTGTACTCCTCAGCGAATTCAGCTATACAATTTCTTCTCTTTCTCTTTACTCAGGATTCCTATGGGGCTCTGATAAACTTTGACCCTGAATAGATGCCCACAGAAGGCTCATAAAACTTTCAGTTTACTCAAAGAATATGTAGCGCTCCATTACTTGCACTGACAGTCTCCATCTTGAGCCAAAGTTACACACTCTCACTCTGTATTTACATCAGACTCCAGCCCACATTGTAACAGCAGCCTGACATTATTGTGCCCAAAGGTGTAACCTGTATTTTCGATCTTGCTTTCTTTTTTCCATTCTCTTTGTAACTAAGAGATGTGCTTGCTGCTTTTTCTTTTCAATTCCCTATGCTTTGAATTTTCCTCTTTCAAAATGCACACCTAGAAGGAAGTTCTTTGTTAACACTTTTTTTCCTCATCATCAATTTAAGCTTCTTTTAACTATGTTACCATATTATTCTTCTGATGACAGATCATCAGGTCAATAATGGAATAATAAAATAAAAATAAATATGTTCACCTATATGGTTTGCAAGTACATTGTCTTTGAAAACCAGAATAGTATGCAGTGCTTGCTTGAAAGGAAAGAAGCTTAAAAAGCGGCTGGAACTTTTGTTAATTTACATTTAATTTTAGCCTCAGAGATTCTTAAAGGCAGTAGTTATGTCTGCATGTGAATAGGGATATTTAATCAGTCCAGGCTGTCAAGCTGATAGTAGTGCTTATCAAGAGAACAGAGAAAAAATGTGCTACCAACTCCATCCTCCTGCCATCCAAAGAGCAACAAATCAGATATGGAAAGTCAAACACTATGATTAAAAAACTCATCTTCCCTAGGGAGTCTTTCATATATATATATTTAATATTCAATTTGGGTGTACTACTGTGCAGACAGCTTTTCTCTTGTCTCAGCACTTTTCATTGTAATACCTCCTGCACTGAAGAGGCTGACTTGGTGAGTGTTTTGTCTTTTAAGTACTACCATTGGTTAACAGCATTTAAAACTATTGAACAAAAAAGAGTCACATGGGGAGAAGATTTTGGCAATTTTTCAAACAAGTGTCATTTGCTAGAGGTGTTGTGAAGGCCACATACACTACATAGAATGGGTTGATTTTCATTCAATAGTACAGACAAGTTTTCTGAAGTTGTTTCTGTACCTTAGGTGTTTCATTTTTTGCTTCACTGCTTTAAGCGATCTGAATAGGAGAAAAAAAATAGTTTTCACTTGCCTTGACTCCGTGGTATTGAGAAGACATAGCTCTGTCCCATCCTGTGCTTCTCACCCATCAACTCAGCAACTACATGAACCTCAGGATCTTTTTCTGACAATGTTCCAAGTCATTGACTGATATAGAAAATCTGGCTACCTAATCTGTATATATTTAAATATTATTATTCCTGCCCCCAACACATTCATTGACCAATATCTAGAATATTCATGCTGTCTCAGTAGTCAGAAGATCCTGACTATCTAAGGCTAGCTCATTTGTAGCAATGTGCTAGTTATTTTGGTAGGATTTGGGAACAGCAGTATAATTTTTCCTTTCTCAGTAGGTAGGTGGGTAAATAGAGAAAGAAGGAAGAGCAGAAAGACAAAACAGTGAGATAAATGGAAAGAAAAGATAGACAGTTGTAAAGAATTGAATGCTCGTGGGATTGAGGCTGACAATGGAAACCTTTGGAGCACAACGGTGTGACAGCAGAAGTCAGTATTAAAGTCTTTGCTCTTAATTCTACAGGGAAGAAGACTAGCTCAGGGAAGTTTCTACATTTTAACTTTAAGGAAAATTCTTCTGTAGGAAATTTCATTCATTTTTCTTAAGACATAACTGAATGAGGCCCTCATAGGTGAAGTCTGCTATTTAGCTAACTCGGTATCTACTTAAGCATGTTTACATCTAAAAATTACCATAACCAAATAAAGACTGGTATTTAAACAAAAACCTGGGTGTCATAGCTTAGTTGTATTACCACATAAAATTAACTTCCATAAAAACATTTTATTTTAAAATTCCCACTAACTAAATTTGAAATGATGTGAAACATTTTTTTTGGAAAACACTTAATAACAAGAGATCCAGACAAAAACAATATGCTACTGTCAGATAAATCTAATTTTTCTAGTAATGAATAAAGAAACCACAACCACATGAGACTAAAACATACATGAAATGCTCTCATAAGCAATATTTATTAAATAAATGAAAAATCTAACTTAAATGTTCATCACAGAGGAAAGTCCAAGCCAATTGTCTTCATAAGGAATTTTATTAAATATCTGGAAAGAAAATAAAAATCAATGCCACAAAATTTTTCAAATAATGGAATAAAATAGCTTTGGATACTATTTTTTAAAAAATATATTTTAAGTGAAACACAATTATTATATATTTCTAAACATATGTACAATTTGGCATAGGCATGAATACTTTCTGCTAGCTCCTGCTAGCTGTCAAGGATTAGCACAGCAGAAAATCAGACAGGGAGAATGTAGCAAGAAAGTAAGTACTATATAAAGTGTTCTTATTAATGAGATCATTGTTAGTTTAATATATACAAGAGTTATGTAAGTTAACAACAAGGGTCATAATCTCATCAAAATGGGCTTTTTCTCAGGAATGCATTGATAATCTAATTTGATCAACTTATATCCAATCAGTTTAGTTCATTAATGATCACATATTCAACTGAAAAAGAGATCATAAGAAAATTTCACTAAAGAATATATGCAATACAATTTAATGGCTATTCATGGTAAAAAAAAAACAAAAAACAAAAACCTTGGAACTGATGACAATTCTCTGAACTTATAGAAGAAAACGAATCTAAAGGCTTCCAATCTATCATATGTTCTCTCTGTGTGGATCATCTGTACTTTCCTCTTTTTCATCTCTCTGGACAATTCTGTCCAGGAGAAAGTCATAGTGCTCTAAGCAGTGGGCTGTCATTTTTCCAATGCCTAGAGCAATCGTTGCCCACTGAAATGGCACTGACGTGGGCAAATGAAAGGGATTTTCATCCTCTTCTCTGAACCATTCTATCTTCCTTGTACTTGGCAGTATCTGGCTTTGCATTGCTTTGTTGATTTCCTAGATAGCAATGTGGTAATCCCAAAGCACTGGTTTGTCCCATAGCTCATGACCACAGCATTGAGAATTTCATCCTCACTGTTCTTCCCCATACCCACTTTGATCCTTATCCCAGGCATCCTTGCATCAGAGTGTACTGGTGAGAGATGAAGAGCTGACAAAGAGTAATAAGGGTGCTCAGGTCATGTGACTTGAGAACCAAGCAGCTACTTGTTCCAGCCTCAGCCTTGGAGAGATCTGCACAGGTGCACAGGGGAAGGAGGGAGGAGACCAGCAAGCCCACTAGATCTAAGGGGAGTGAGATTCCTGGGACAAGGACCCACGCTGTTGTTAAGTACAAATAAAATTTGTCTTTCAAAAATGAGACAAAGAAAGAAAGAAAGGAAGGAAGGAAGACTGAACAGCTTTCTTTAAGACAGTAATATCAAGATTGTCAGCTTCCACAAGTTTAAATTAAATTCTAAAACAGATAAATTACAACAAATATTAATGAGAGGCATAAATTTGTGGAATGCAAGAAATAAAACTATCTGAAGATCAGCTAACTCTGTATGTAGAAAACCCTAAGTAATTCACAAAATTTCTACTTGAACAAATGAATTCATTTTACAATTACTAGGATGAGAAAATAATAATGAAAATTATTGACTATTATGATGCATAATTATACACTGAAAATTTTTAGAAAAATTTAAAGAGGCCTAAATAAAATGTACTCTGCACTCACAGATTTAATTGTTAGCTATTGCTAAAATAAAATTTGACCTGGCCATTGCCCTGCTAAGTATATACACAAAAGAATTAAAAGACTCATATCACAGTGACATATGTGTACCCATGTTTATAGCAGCCCAAACTGTGATTGCTACATCTTGGAAACAACCCAAATATCCATTAACTGGAGACTGGATAAATAAGTTGTGGTTCTTCTACAGGATGGAGTATTACTCTGCCATAAAAAATGATAGGTTTGAATCATTTTTACTTAAATGGACATACCTTGAGGATATCCTCATGAGTGAAATAAATAGGTCACAGATAGGTACGTACTGCATTTTTTCTCTGGTATGAGAAAATAAAGATGTAAATGAGTCCTAGCATTGTATGTTATATATTGTGAAATAGAAAATGCTCAAAGTAAAATAGGGTGAAGGGGGAAAAATAATGAGATTATAACAAAAAAGTAAGGAAACAAATTTTATGTATATGGGCGGGGCGGCAGGGTGGGTAGGGCTATGGGAAAAAATGACAATTAAGTTGTGTCTTATACTGGTACAAATGCCCGTTATGGAGTGCAATCATGATGCATGTATGTAATGTACCAATAAAGATTTTTTTAAAAAATAAAGTTTATTTTCATCTTAATCTTTAGATCTAATGTGATCTAAATCAAAGTGCAGTAGAGCTTTTGTACATATTACGTTTATTTTAAAATGTGCTACTTGTATATTGTGTCAGCTTACCTAAGACAAAACTGTAGATTTGGAAGACAATATTAAAGTAGATTGTGTGTTTGCATATGTGTGTGTGTGTGTGTGTGTGTGTGTAAGATCCAAAGCATGGCCATGACCCTTCATTGTTTGTGATCATTCCCTTCAGTGACCTTCTCTTCCTGACTGTGAGAGAACCTTTGATGCATTTTTAATAAAGAGAGTTTGGCAAAGAGGATGATCTACGCATGATGAGATGTTCCACACTATGTTCCAACTTTCTCACTGGAATTCCTCACTTTTTCTGGCTTTGAGAAAATGACCACCCCTTGTTAATGAGCCTCATGTATCAATACATTGCAGGAAAATTTTAAAAAGCAGGAATGTGAAAATGTTAGTCCTAAATCTACAGTGAAAAAAAATTCTGCTAATGCCTAAAAAACACTGTAATAAGACTTTTTCCCAGTCAAGCATTTCAATCTCTGCTGACACTTTAATCATAAACTTGTGGAGGATACTTCAGTTCTGCCAAGCTTACTGACCCACATGAACCAAAATAACTTGTATGAAAGCCACTAAATTTGTGATAATATTTTGATACAGCAAGATGACTAATGGAATTCAGGAAAATCTTGGTGCATTATCTTCTCTGATAGACTAAAATGTTTATCTTTTTGTATAAATGTTTTTAATTTTGTTTATTTAAATTTTTAAAATTTATCAGTACATTTTAGGTATGATATGATGGCATTCATTACTAAGGAGGGCAGGGAATGGGGAAAGTAAGAATCAAGATAAATTTTTATCTTCTAAGTAAAATATATGTGGTGTGAGAAAAAATTACAAATTACATTTTAAAAATTATTACTGAAACTTATTACTCTAAATTATTATTGTAAGTGTATTAACATGTCATTATTCTAAATGTGTAAATATTACACATTGCATTAGTTCCTCTCCAAATTTTAATTTTGTTTCAAACACACTTACCCTCTCATTCTTGCGACTTTCTGAAGGTGTTCTGGAAGTCACTTTCAGTGAATGTCTCTACTTGTGCTGTCCCGATGTCCCTAATTATCACTTTTCAAAGTCATTTGATTTTAGGGAAGAACCAGGAGTCACATGGTGGGAGATCCAGTGAATAAGATGTGAATATATACTGAGAGTCCGTTGTACATACCATGATTTATTTTATGATATGGTCTTCTATTTGATGGTGTTTGACAGTGACATTGTCTAAATTTTTGACACTTTATGAAGACACTCACTAACGTGGACCAGGAGAATTGCCTCAGAAAGTGTTAAGAATGAACCTTAATAGCATGAGAACTAGCAGAACTAGTAGAGAACTGGGATCTCCTCTTATTGAAAAGCTTCTGCATAGCAAGAGAAACCACCCACAGAGTGAAAAGTCATCCTACAGTATGAGGGAAAAATTTATCAGCTATTTCTCAAACAAAGGACTACTATTGAGAATATAAAAAGAACTTAAAATGTATAAAAACCCACTTCAAACATGGACATCTTAAATGAACAGACAGTATTTACTATACTATAAAAGCCACCATGATAAAAACTGCATGGTACTGGCAAAGTAACAGACTTGAGGATTAATGGACTATATACCTGATCATCGCTCTGCTACGTACATACACAAAGAAATTAAAAGATTCATTTCCCAGCGACATATGTGCACCTATGTTTATAGCAGCTCAGTTTTTGATTGCTAAATCTTGGAAACAACCCAAATGCCCATCAACTGGAGAATGGATAAAGAAGATGTGGTTCTTTTATGGAATGGAGTATTACTCTGCCATTAAAAATGATAAGATTGAGTCATTCATACTCAAATGGATGTACCTTGAGGACGTCCTCATAAGCAAAATAAACAGGTCACAGATGTGTAAATATCATATCTTTTCTCTTGTATGAGAAAATGAAGTTGTAAATGAGTTGTAGTATGTATAGTAGGTATTATGAAACAGAAAATATTTAAAAGGGAAGAGAGTGTAGGGATAAATAACTAGGAGAAAATGAATGTGGTAAAAATAAAGAAAAAAGGTAACAAAGATTATGTTTTTAGGGGGTGAAAAGAAAAGGGGAAAAATGAGAATCAAGTCGTGTCATATTCTGGTACAAACCCTCAATGTTGAATGCAATGATGTGTATTCATAATGTACCAATAAAAATGTTAAAAATAAAGTAAAGGGAGCTAAAACAAATATGTTCAACATTGCTGGTCACTCAAGAAATGCAGATGAAGACAACACTGAGATTTCATTTCACCCCACAAAGAATGGCTGTTATCAAGAAATCAACCAATAAGAAATGTTAGTGGGGCTGTGAAAGAAAGGAACCCTTCTCCACTCTTGGTGGAAATGTAGACTGGAGAAACCACTGTGCAGATAAGTGTGGAGATTCTTAAAAAAACTAGGAGTAGAAATCCTATTTTGATCTTACTATTCCCTTGGTGTGTGTGTATATATATAACACATATATAAAATATATAATATTATACATTATATATATTATATATAATATAATATAATTATATAATATATAATTATATTATATATATTCCAAATATATATATATATATAAATTCATGTCTATAATATAATCCATATATATGTAATATATATAATCCATACCACAGTGACATATGTGCATGAATGTTTATAGTAGCTCAGCTTGTAATAGCTAAATCTTAGAAGCAGCCCAAAAGCCCATCAATGCAAGACTAAATAAAGATGATATGGGTTTTTTAAAATAACAAAAGAGGATTAGTCATAAACAATGATAAATTTAAGTCATTTCTACTCAAATAGATATTCCTGGAGGACATACCCATAAGTGAAATAAATAGGACACAGATGTGCAAATATCATACCTTTTATTTAGCATGAGAAATTTAAAGTGTAAATGAATGGCAAAATGTATGATAGATAATGTGAAATAGGAAGAAAATGTTCAAAAGGAAAGGAAAAAAAATGGAGCGTAGGGGAAAGTAAAGAGAAAGAAAAATTTAATGATAAAAAGAAAAAGCTTACCTATATTGGGAGGCAAGGGATATTGGATTGGCAAAGGCAAGGGGAAAATGTGTAATATGCAGATATAAATTCTCAATGTTTAATGTGATTATTGTGTATATATAAAATTTACCAATAAAGTCAATTAAAAATGATGGAATGGATTTGATCAAAGTGAAAAAAATATTTTGAAGGGAATTGATGATCATGGGACTTTTGTGATACTAAATTTTTAGAATTTAAAGATTCACTCTAATTTGATCATTTTTAGTAAAAGGGCAGTTTTTTTAAAATTCAAACAAAAGAAAGTAAGGAGCTAGACATCTGGGAAATGTAAACATGCTTGAAAATAAATTACTTTATGATTACTCTCATGTCAAAATTTTTAAAAAATCAGTGAAACAGTAGAAAATTTTAAAAAATAAATGATGGTGAATCATACTTATCATGCCACACTGTGTGAGTAGGTGAAAATTAGTATTAGATAGACATTTCCAGCATTAAATATTTATTTGACAAAGAAAATAGATCCACAGCCAAAGATCAAAGCTTCTATAGTATGTAGTTACAAAAGCTAAGGCAAAGATCGTTAGTATATAATTATCCATCTAAAGTATGTGTCGGTGTGTCCATCCATCTGTCTACCTACCTATCGTTCCACGTTGTTTATCTTTTTTGATCACGAACTAGTTTGCTGAAGGAACAGTCAAAACAGTTGTTCTGGCAATCCTTTCTTCTGGTTTTCCATTTATAGGCATGTTTTGTCTGCAAAAGAGTAGGGAATATTTGGGTGATTTCAGAGCAGCTGAATTTTTTTTCCTAAACTCTATGAAAAATATCAGTGAATGTTATTTAACGACTAGATTTTCCTGGAATCCTTCTAGTAATCCTGTTTTGCGGCAAGTCAGTCGGGTGGACATTCCCTTGCTGGCGGGTACTCACCCGCCTTCCTTGTGCCGCTGATTTATGAACTGTCTTCTTCTGCAGCACCTTGCAAGAGCTACAGTGTAAATCAATGCTATCCTGTCAGAGACTCTGGCCAAAAGCATTTGTTCAGCATTGTTATCAGTGCTGGATCAGTGTTATGGGAGATTAAAGATAATGTTCTTCAGGGCTCTGTGATTCTTTTCTTTAAATGAATATCAGAATTCCAACTGTCCCAGTCTACCACTGTTTGTCTAACAGTCCAGTGCAAAAAAACTAGAAATATTATAGTGTATATTTCAGAGCTCTTGTCAGAAACTTTTGGATGTTTAGTAGATATTTTTAGATAACTTATTAGTTTAAGTAATCTTCTTCTGATATCAAACACGAGAGCTGTTTAATTGTGCTATTGTTGCTTGCTGTTCCAGTGCTCTGACATCTTCAGAATGGCCACATACTTATTTGGGCTCTGTGTGAGTCCTTCGGTCACAATGGGTACCTGCCTTTTTGTATATTTGGCTTCTAAACTATCATGAACCATGCAAATGTAAGGTCTAATTAGTGCAAGAAAGGTAGCGAATGAATCCACTGTGGTAAAGCTCCTCCCTCTGTGCCTGGGAGAACTTTTTACAATATGTACAGGCATGTGTGGTTATGAAGCAACCCTGTAATGTAAATCATGCCCAGCCAGACTGTAAAATGTTAGTATATGCCCATATAAGGCAGACAAACATACAAAAATTGTATAAATGGGTGTGACTCAGACTTTGGATATGACTCAGCGCCAGCACAAATAAAACAGCTTTCTGGGAAAAAAGGGACACCTGTGTACTGTGGCTAAAATTAGCAATATAAAGATACGTATCAAGTTATGTTTCTCATTTTAGAAGTCAAATAGATAAATTTATCGTAAGTGGAGAATATTCATCAGAAATGCATTTAAATGAGCATCTCTTAAACGAAAGATGGTATGCTTTATTTATGGTAATTACTTACTTTTCCTATCACAGTCCTTGATATAATTTATAGAAAATTATAAAATTTATATATAATGGTCAAAGACAGCTTTCCTGGGAAGTTATTTCAAATGTTGTCAAATTTTTTAAAAAATGTTTTAATTTCTATGAAGTCTGAAAAATATAGCCCACATTAAATCATGCTGATGAAAGCAGTGTTTGTATTAAGAGTGCTCTGGATTTTTTTGTGCATTACAGAATCCAAAATTATGGGAAAAATTGCAGTGAAGGCTGTTAATGCTAAGTAATATTAATAGACAAAAGTATAATCCTTAAAAGTAATATTAATAGACAAAAGTATAATCTTTAAAACCTGGCAGCTCAAATGTTGAAATTTAACAGTTAAGCTGAATGTCTGGTAGGGCAAGGCAAGAAGATCACTAATTCAAGCCTAATGACAATTTAGCAATTTAGTGAGATCTTGTCTCAAAGTAAAAATTAGCTAGGAATTTAGCTCAGTGTGAAGGCCTTGGGTTAAGTCCCCAGTACGTCTGTTGTGGTCGGTTTAGGGTTTTTTTGCATAGTTCAGATGGAAACCACAAACAGACCAAGTGCAGCTCTGTTAGTGGTCCGGATGCCAAGGGATGATACCAGATAACGCAGGATGTCAACGGCTGAAACAACCAGCTGCTGGTCGCGGTCCTTCCAGCCGTCACTAGCTGATGCTGGCTTGGGCTGAAAGCAGTACAAAGTCTAGAGTCTGCTTTGTTCTACTCTTCTTTCATGCTCTTTTGCAGATGTCCTCTGCATTTTAATGTCTTAGATGATCGGTGACTAACTATGAACAGTATGTAAGTGAATTCATAATAACTGTCCTTTTGGATCTTACTCCTTTTACTTAACACTGTATTTGTGACAACCATATGAATTATTTTAAGTAGTTACAACTTAGTTACAATTCATGGTAATATAGTACATGGATATAACATTACTTGTGAAATATTGGGTTGCTACAGTTTTACCTCTCATAAATAACACTGGTACTCTGTGTGTGTGTGTGTGTGTGTATGTATGTGTGTGTGTGTGCACATGCATGTGTGTGTGATTATTTTGTAAAATGTGATTATTTTGTTTAGTGAGTGTATAAGAAGAACATTTCTGAATCCTTCAGAGAAAAGTTGTTAAAACAATACATAGGGCACATGCATATTGCTTTCTAGCTTTTGGTTTTCTCTAGTATTATAGTCTCATATTGTCACTGTATATTTGTGAAAACTCTCAAGCAAGGATGTATTATAATTAACTGAACTTGCCAGTGGTGTATCTTAGCAGTTTTCCACTCAGTGGTCCTGTTTCTTTTCCAAGACCCAGTACAGTACACCCTAAGGTATATAGTTGTCATGTCTCCGTAGGTTCTGGAGGTCTACACTTCTCATTAATTTTGTTCTGCAGGACGTAGAAAGTTTTGAGTATTGGTCAGGTATTTTCTACAATTGCTATCCAATTGGGTATGTCATTTCCTTTTTACATTGTTCCATTGTGATTGTGGTAAATTTCTTTGTAAAATATAGCTTACATGTGAGGAGGCCATCTTCTTCTGATCACATCACGAGGTATAAAATATCCACTTTTTCCATGAACAATCATGACATTGTCTTTTGAAGAAATTAAGCCTCAGTGTTCATGCAACCTGCTTTAGAAAAGGTATGTCCTCTTCAAAATATTTGTACATAGAACTGATGAACAATTTCACTTGTATTTTATTATAAAAGAATGTTTTTACATTTCGAGTGCTAACATAGAGTCCACCTGGGAAAGTGAATCTTCTCTCTGGAGTTATGGTGAATAGCTTCAGGAGTATATATGAATATTTAATTGATCTAGCAAAAATTCAAGGGTATGATTACTTTTATATTGGTGCTACAAAGTGTTCCCATGTTGTCTGTCATATAACCGTCTGTGTCATTGTTTCACTCTCTATTACCATCTGTAGATACAATAACTTATGCTGGTACTAGAGCCACTCTTGACCATGGTGGCTCTAAATAAACTATGATATTTGATGACAGAACTGCTTTTACTTTCTTTTAACATACTTTATTTTATAGACCAGTTTTAATTGTTGGACAAACCTGAGTAGAATGTAGAGATTTTCCACACCACATTTCCCTTATCTCTGTATCCTCTATGTCTTTTATTTTTAATTTTTGGAATTGTCTAGCTTACCTTTACTTTTTCAAATTTATCTTGGATCATTTGGCCAAATGCACTTGCATATACATTTCAAATTCTTTTTCTTCTATCCTGGGATTTGACTGAATCACAGAAAAATACCTATAAATTTTGAATTACTCTTTCTCTTCTTAGAAAAAAAAAGTGAAATGGTTGTGGCAATTTATCCTTTACATATATATATATATATATATATATATATAGTTACATATATTAGTTTTATATATATAGTTATATATAGAGTTTTATATAGTTTTATATAGTTTTTATATAGTTTTTAATATAGTTTTTAATATAGTTTTTATAGTTTTATAAACTATATATATATATATATACACACATACACACATATATATATAAACTATATATATAAAACTAAATATAGGGCTGGGCATTTAACTCAGTGGTTCCGGCGCCTGTCTTGCAAGCGCAAGGACCCAGGTTCAATCCCCGGTAACCACATACAATACTGGGAGTGGAGACTCACGCCCAGCAGCAACCAGTACTACATACAGCAGTGCCGGGCATGGTGGCTGATGCCTGTAATCCCAGCACTCGGGAGGCAGAGGCAGGAGGATTGCTGTGATGTGAGTTTGAGGCTGAGCTCAGGGCCAGCCTGAACCCCAAAGCGAGACCCTGTCTCAACCCCCTCCCCCCAAAAAACCCTATATATAACTATAACTATATATATATATATATATATATATATATATATATATATATAATTTTAAATTTTACACATAGGTATACGGTCTGTGCATTGGTCAATTTTCTAGTACAATAACAAAATACCTAAAACTGAGTGATTTATAAAAAGATGCCATAATTTTAGAATCTGGGAAATTTACATTAATATACTGGGTATGTGAGCAATATCATTTCACTTGGTGATGAGTCATTAGGGTTTTTTTCTACATTTATTTTGTTATTTCAAAAAAAGCTCCACTCTCCTTCAACATTCTGTGTATCCTTTCTACAATCACTTAAGGGCTTTTTGAATTTAAAACTAGAGGTAAGATTTAGTATTTCAGAATGTCCATGTTCAATATTATGAACTAACCTCAAATGCTTATTTAGGTATCAAATGCTGCAAATCAATACAAGTATCAGTGTATCACATTGTTGTTTCAAATTATGATGTAATTTCAAATTGTAATTTTTGCCAATATTTTATGTGCTATTGCTTTCATCTGCATTTCATGGTTACTGCTGGAGTAAAATCTATTGATCTGGTCATTGATGAGTATGAATTCCTTGAAAAATGCCTACAGGGTCCTATTTTCAATAATTTAATTTTGTATGTTATCTGAGATAGTTATGTTCAAAGCAGAAAGTGTATATTAATTGATAATTTTGAATTATGTAATTACAGAGTAGGAAAGAGTGTAGAAAGGGTTCCTACAGAATCAAGCACCAAATACCCCGTGTCGTATCGGGGTATCTTTTGACAGTCTATCCATATTTATATTGAAACTTCTATACATAACTATATTTGTTTTTGCAATACCCTTTGAACTTTCACTCCTGAATATGACATATTCTGTTTTTTCGCTGAAGATCCAGATGGAGGAATAAAACTATTTTGTTAGCAGAGCACATGCAACAACATTAGGAAATATAAATTTATTCTCTTACAGTTTAACATTTAAGTCTGAAGCCCAGCGTGGCTGGATTCGCAGTTTGTTTCCTTGTGCTAATCCAGGGAGGCCAGGAGCCCTCTTTAAAATTCATTTGCTTCTCATGTTCTCCACTTGGTCTGCCACCCTATCAACGTCCATGGTATAGGCTTTTCTCGTGCGTTTAAATTTCCTGGACACTAGCTGGGAATAGATTTTTGCTTTTAAAAGCTTATGCATTTAAGTCCGAACCAGTTAAATCATTTCTTTTTGGACGCACTTTGTGACGTGATCAGGGGGCGACACACCACAATCATTTGATTCATATCCTTCACAGGCATGAAACCAGCATCCTGAGAACAGTTTCTTGACATGGATGAGTTACAAAGGTGTCTAACGATGTAAGAACATTGCGTGTATAGAATAGAGAAGGTAATCTGTTTCAACATTAATGTTCCTCCCTCATTCCAGGCCATTTGGTTCATGTATTGTCTCTAATTACCTCTTGAAATTTAACTTATTTATTTTTCTCCTGGCGTAAATCACATTGCATAACAGAGTATACAGATCAAAAACTGATACCATTTTAACCCATTAGAGTATGATGCTACAACATAAGGGAACCTCAAAAATATTTTGCCCAGAGACAGATACCAGACATGCTATAGAGCTTGTATGAGGACTTAGTTTGATTACAGGCAAATAGACAGTATGAAAAATGTTTTACATCACATCTTGATATGTACTTTACAGCAACTCAGCAAGGTTGCTTATATTTTATAGGATTAACTGGTCAGAAGCCAGTGCGGTTTTGCAAGGAAATATTTACAAAATCATGTTTTGTCAGATGTAATACTCATCCTTACACTATTTTTATTTTTGTTTCAAAAATTACAGATCAGAAAAGCAGGTACAATAGAAATACTTCCATTTAAAAATATTTTTCACGTGACTGGAATAATGTCACTAAACCTGTAATTATTCTTCTTTCAATAACTGGAAAAGGATTGCAATTTTACAGGCAGTGTGATACAATGCAAAGTGCAGCCCTGTTCCCTCTGAGTCTGAGTGTGTTCTTGATATTTGTGAGCAACAGTCATAATTTTTAAATTGAGAAAGGTGAAAAAATCAGTACAAGGAAGAGGAAGAGGAGACAAAGGAAGAACAATGAAAATATTGAGCAAGATTCAAGAGAAGGAAAAAGGAGACAGTACAAAAAAAGGAGGGAAAGAGACCTTCAGTGTAATTGGCTATATCTATACCATTGCAGAAAGACCCTTTTTTGAAATTTATGTTTTTAAATTTACAGTCATGGGAAAATACACAACTTGTTTGCCTTGACCTCAAAATTTAACCTCCTAAGAACCCTAATAAAGTCTATTTAATTCATTGCACCTTAGCATAGAGACTGCCGTCCTGTACCAACTCCAACTCTTAGCAATTTCTTTCAGCAATTTTCAATTTTTCTTATTTTACAGATAGACATGGCAAGGATGGAGGGGCAGATAGACATATGGACAAAGGGAGACAGAGACTGAGACAGAGACAGGGAAGAAAGGGAGGGGGAGAGGAGGAGAGAAGATATCTAAACTATGAAATGATATCTTACTGTTTTGAGACATTTTAGGAAGACTTTCCCTTTTCCTCCCTTACAGAGCCCCCTTGTGGACAGTATCTGTAACTTGTCGCTTTGGAACAGCTTTTTTAAAGCTCACGTTTAAGTGCACACAGCCTTTTTTTCCAACAGATATAACATACTGTGTTGTAAACTTTCAACAATGCTATTTAATAATTCATTGTGAAGCATAATTCATCGTGAAGGGATAAAATGGCACAATTTTCTTTTAGAAATATTTTTCTTTTAAATATATAAATACATGATTGGCATGAAAAATGCATAGGATGCTTCCCTTCCCAGTACATACATATGCACATTTATACACATTTATGTATATCTATATGTGCACACTAAATAGTTACAAGTTAGAATTAAATATCTATGAGTTGAAAAGTGCAGTGGAAAGTGTTAGCGTTGCAAAAGGTTTATATAAAATGTAAGGATAAAGCTGAGATTTTCAAGAGAATAATAAAAGATGGGTACAGAAGACAAGCGGATGGATGTCTTGTCCATGGAGAGGGGTCTGAGAGCTCAAGATAGGAGAGTGAGGAGAGGCAAAAGGAAAATAAGCAGAATAAAGGTATGCCACATTCAGGTCCTCAGTGACCGGTTTATGCAATCAGTAATATCAAGAAGAATAAAAACAGGGAAAAGAGAACTAAAAGAGCAGAGAGAAAGGGGGGTGTAATGTAACATGTGTTAAAAAAATAAAATTGTACTCTGTACCTGGACCACTCCACAAGATACTGTGAATGCCATGCAGTGCACATTAGTGCTGATAAAAATAAAAATATAAACCAAAGTAAAATTTTGAAGCAGAGAAGAAAATAATATTGGAATATTCTTTCTAGAATCTCAACTAAGATCTGTGAATGAAAGAATAGCCTACTTGTAAAATCATAGAGGGAAAAGAATCTTGTAAAATCATAGATAGAAAGAATTTTTCAGATAATGATGAAACATTGATTCAAGCAAACTATAGACAAACATATAGTACAAGAGGCACCATCCAGCAGACACTGTACCAAATGAAGTGTTTATGTCATGATGACCACTTATTTAAAGTCATATTTTGTTGTGAGTGTTAGCTACTGCATGTTGATAGATATCCAAACCAAATGTCAGTTTCATGTTCGTTATATGAAAAAGGGTCACATTATCAAAACCGACGCAGCACTAGATTCTGTCTCTTTGTGAATATGACAATTTAATTCCTCTATAACAAAATTGTATCTAATTTTCATTCTTTTTCTTTGATCATTTCTGTCTGTATTTAAATCATTTTTAAATTTTCTTTGGCTTTTAGTAGAGTTAGTTGGCTCACAGAGCAGAATATTTTTCAACAACCAAGTTGATTTGAGTGCAAAGAAAAGCAACACCCATCAAAAATCTGCTCATTTGATAAGCAGCACAGTAAATTCTAAACTGTTCCAAAGAATCAGTTATCAGTATAAACTACCAGAGACATGCTTTGTAAACATTTAATACAGGCCTACCCCATTCATCTAAATATTAAGGAAACCAAGTTGAAAAACCATAAAAATATAGTTCCATACACCAGTTAATTATGCATGATTTCATTTTGCAGAAAGTCATTGCCATAGGCTAGACAATTTTGGCTCCCTGAAATTTCTGTGTACAGCTCTAACACTCACTGTGATAGTAGTGGTTGCAGGAAGGTAATTACGTCATGAGATTTGAGCTCTCACGAATTAAGTTCGCATCTTCACAAGGAGGCCATATGGCAGGACTTTCCTCTCTTCACTTTGTGACCAAACAGGGAAAAATCAGCAGGGTGCATACTGAAAGAGAGCCGTCTGCACAGATGAGCAGGCAGAGGCACCTTGAACTTAGATCTCCACCCTCCAGTGCTGTGAGAAATAAATTTCTACTGTTTACAAGCCACTCAATCTATGTTGTTTCAAATGAGCTATTATTCTATCCCAGAACTCAGTGCAGATTTCCAAGTTCACAACATTAGTTCAATTAAGGAGTGAGTTACTGGAAGAATGTATGCAAAACACAACTGGTGTGTTATCAAAGAGGTCACCAATGAGAATCCTAAGGAAATAAACAGACAGATCATGCCTCCTTCAATACATCTCCTTTTCTATGTTTATGCATCAATTATCTTTCTTCTTTGTTGATCACACTTACATTCAGTAAAAGAATACTGGATTCTGTTACCTTAA
The DNA here is from genome assembly GCA_004026965.1 of Petromus typicus. Lineage (NCBI taxonomy): Eukaryota > Metazoa > Chordata > Mammalia > Rodentia > Petromuridae > Petromus > Petromus typicus. Next base: position 2,581 of record PVIR01022956.1, on the reverse strand, counting down.
TTATCATCCTAAGACAAATCTTTCTTATTGTTTAATCATTAAGCTCCTGTGACAATCTTTTTTTTTTTTTTTTTTGAGACAGTGTCTCACTTTGTGGTTCAGGCTGGCCCTGAGCTCAGCCTCAAACTCACATCACAGCAATCTTCCTGCCTCTGCCTCCCGAGTGCTGGGATTACAGGTGTGAGCCACCACGCCCGGCACTGTGGTATGTGGTACTGGTTGCTGCTGGGTGTGAGTCTCCACACCCAGTATTGTATGTGGATACTGGGGAATCAAACCTGGGCCCTTGCGCTTGCAAGACAGGCGCCAGAACCTCTGAGCTAACTCCCCAGCCCGTCCTGTGACAATCTTTTCGTGCTCTTTTTAAAAATTAATAGATGTTATCTTTTAAAGTAGGTTTATTTCATTGCAAAATTGAGCAAAAAGTGTTCCTATATATCCTCTGGCTCACATCTATTCATGGCTCTTTATTGCTTGCTCTATTATAAACATCCCATACTAGAGTGGAACATTAACTATAGTCATTAAACCTAAACTGACAACATTACTATCCAGAATCCATATTTACGTTAGAGTTCACTTCTATTGTACATTCTATGAATTCTGATGACTATCTAATGGAAGTACACTTCCCTACAGTGTTAGTTATAGGAGCTTCACTACCCTGAACATCTTTTGCTTCCCCTCTTCTTCCTGTCCTCTGAACTCTGAAGAGTACTTCTGCTTTATCATCTCTGGTCCCTGTAGTCTTCGCATGTGCTAAATGATGTTCCATTCTCTAGCTGTAGCACAGTTTAACACCCACTCACCTAATGAAGTGCATCTTGGTGGTTCCTAGTTTAAGCTCTGTACATGCCCTTATATATGAATTTTAAAAGCAAACATGAGTCAGAAGTAGCTTTTCTATTGTTGCAGCTAACAGTGAGACATTGATTTTTGAGGAATTAAGTACAGTGACGGCTGCTAGATTCTGCCCACGAGAGCCTCTCTTGGTGGAATGAGAGAGAGCTGAGGGCAGGGGAAGTGAAGTGGGGCAGCAACACGAGCCCAACTGCTGCATCCTAGAGATTAAGTGGTATCAGCTCAAGTCACTGGCCCCCAAATTCCAACAATTTCTCCAGTGCAGACCCTTCATCTTCCTGATACAGACTCCCAGGGGACTCTATAGTGAGTGCCAGGCCTGTGCCTGGACCCTTGGATCTCCAGTGCTCACAGAGTCGCTTTGCACTTTCCCACACCCAATGGTGTGCACGGCCTTTGTAAGCCAATCTTTAAGTCCTTATATATTTGTACATCTTGCATTAAATATGTTCTCTTGTAAACAGAGACTGATATAGTGTAAATTCTCATATTTAGATATGCGATCTAATTAAAAGTTGGTTCTGTCATTTACGTGCGATAAACATTATTTTAATGTTCTTTCTATAAAACAGCTCTCAGAAATTTTTATGGAGGGAATTGTGTTGGAACTGCATCACTGGGTGCCTGAAACCAAGGAGAAGAAATGAGAGGGCCTGGTAGGGTCTCTATTACAAGGACTTGCCTCTCCACTGAAGCAGACAGGAGGTGTACACAGGAGACACAGAAACACACAAAAAATGCGGCTGAGCTGGACTACAAATGAACATACTAAAATTTTAATGTTGTATAATTTTCACATGTAGTAACATATTATTATTATTACATATCTGGTGCATTTCCTGCTTAAATGTTTGAGAGTGTAATGAGCCTAGGAAACTATTATGGAAAGGTTTTAAATTATGTATTCAAATTATTTATTTAGCATATTCATTTTTTTCCAATCTCTTTTGTGAATTTTGTTAGGAGCTATACAAATTTAATAAGTCCTAGTCTACTAAATTTGATAAAATTATAAATTTATCTCTTATTCATTCAACAAAGTAGTTGAGTAGATTGTCAGACAGCTCTTCTAATATGTATCACTTTGTTAATAATTTAACTTCTCCTTTTTCACATGTGAGCAACCTAATGATTTTTTAAAAATTTATTTTCATTGATTTCCTTATTGTTTACTCTCCTCTTCATGACGTGAGCTTTGGCTTTACTATGTCTTTATCCTGTTTTACTTTATTTTTTTTTCTATGTTGACTTCCATTTCATGCTAACCTTAGAACATTCATTTCAGTTCTTAACTATTATAATTTATATTATTTATAGCTATGTATTTCTTTTTAATAACTTTTCAACATTTCATCCAATTTAATAATATTGATTTATTTTTACTAAGTTTAAAATATTTTCAAATTTGCTTTTTAATTTATTTTTGACCTAAATGTTACTTAGAGAAAAGGCTACAGATTTTCCAAGTAACTTTTTGTACTGAATTTCTAATCATTTGAATAATATTCAACATTAAATTATAAACAATAAATACAAATTTAGAGTTTAAATCATGACAAAAGAAAAAAATATAAAAAGTAACTAAAAAGTGATCTTTTTATAAATTAATATCAAAAATAAACAATCTACAGGCATCAATTAGAAAGCAATGAGTAGTAAATTAAATATAAACTCAATACTTAGGTATATTCATTCAACAATAAGCTAAAAAGAATTTTTT